>JAAGNO010026512.1:0-29710 GCA_033439905.1 Ceryle rudis
AGGGACCCCAGCCCATGTAGGGCCTGTTCAGGGTAAAGCTGAGGGGGCAGCAGGGTCGGGCCTCTTCTTCAATGGCCACTGTCCGAGGAGGACTCTGCCCCTTCTGCCTTTCATCCCGATCTGTGTGTTCCTGAATCCAGTTCCCAGCTGCTGCTGGGGCCAGTTGGGGACTTCCCCAGTGCCTGCTCCACATTTACCACCCTCAGCAGTGAAGTAGTTGTCATCAGGGGGGCCAGGTTCCATAGGTTTGTATACATTTCAATTTATTGTTACTATTTTCATTAAAAGCTTTTGAGCTTTCTTTAGTTGTGTGTCTCCCTTAATCCCTTTCTCTTGCCCTAGGAGAAGGCAGAGGGGTTAATAGAGAGTGTCTGTCACTCATCTAGTGGCCAGCCCAGCCCTAACTCTTGCCAGAGGGTGGTGAAGTCGGCCGAGCAGGGGGGGAACCCCGGTCCCCATCCACACAGGGACACGTGTGCACTTGTCCTGGAGCTGCAGCCAGGCCGGCCCTGTTTTCCTCCAGTGCCTTCCCCACAGCGGCCTCCTCTCCTCTCCCACTCCTCATTTACAAGTAAAGGCGCTTCCGTCAGCAGGCAGATGCCGCACGCTGACGCTCTGCCTCCCGCTGCCCTGGCCCTTTCGGATAACCAGCCTCCCCCGGCCCCCCTCCCGCGGTTTGAAAGGGCTCCCTCCCAGCACAGCTTTCCCCAAACGCCGCAGCTGGGATAGAAAAATATTTTTAGTTACTTTTTCCTTGGCTCCGAACAAGCCTTTCTTTTTCTTCTCTCCACCACCCCCCCTAAAGTTTGGGAACTACAAATGCAAATATTTATTCAAAAGAAAAACTATAATACCAAAAGCACATCCAGCTGACACGAGGGGCAGCACAGCAGGACAGCTGGGTACAGTTAACGCTGAGGCCCCAAAAAAAACCCCCCTACCCCTCAAACCCAGCCTCCAAACCACCAAAGATTAGAGGGGTGTTTTTAGAAGCAGTTTGGGGTTTCAGCTTTTCAGGATTGCATTTCAGCCTCTCCCCAGCTTCCCCTGAACCACGGAGTGAATCAGGTGAGCAGAGCTGGTGAGCAGCCGGCCGCAGCACAAACGTTGGCTCTTGCAGGAACAGGCAGTAGCAAGGACCTGGATGAGTCTTTCTCTTCAGGCTTTCCATTTTCAAACCAGACATACCCAGGAGAAACCACAGGGTGGTTTGTTGGTTTGTGGGGGTTTTTGGGGTTTGGGTTTTTTTTTTTTCAGATGAAGCTTTTTCAGCCCCTGGCACAGCCCAGGAGGAAATTTCTAGCATGAGATGTTTCTAAATGATCTGATCATAGCAGAGAAAAAAAAAAAAGAGCAGAAGATACTTTCAGTGGTCAAAGGTTTGCACTGAAGTACCTGGAAACACAACTTTATTGCTCTTCAATGGGAAATATGATCTTTGCTTAGGGGAAAACCATCGGTGGTTGATAAGGAGTTACAGCAGAGTTGATCTATTCACAAGGGAGCGGGCAGAACGATGCCACCTTCCAAACCCAGCTACACCTTCACCCAAACGGGTGATGGGAAAGGGGAGTAGGCAAGGGAGGCAGAGAAAGCAGGAGTGGGAAGGAAGGCTGTGAGCAATCACAAGTTTAAGAAAACACAGAGGGGAAAGAAAAAAAGAATAAAAAAAAAAAATAAGAGCCACTTAACAAGCTACAGGGAGCAGAAGACATTAGGAACATGTCACAGAAACACACTGCCTGAGAGTGGCCCCCAAACACGCGCCTCAGCTCCCTGGTCGGAGGCACCCGATTGACACCCTGCGTTGAGTGCTGGCCGCTCTCCATCCAGATGCAGACAGCTCTCCAGACCTCCCTGCCTGCCCCACATGTCCACGCACCAACCAGCCCCACTCCCGGGATTTGCTGTCGCCCCTGTTTAACCCTCACTCCAAGCCCCCCTGCCCTCTTGTCCTTGTTGCACGTTTCTCTGCCACGTCCACCTCAGGGAATCTGCTTCAGCCCAACTGTAGGGATGTTCCAAACCTTTAATTGACCCTTACCAGCAGCTTTCTAAATAGGGGGTAGGGGGAGTGGAAATGCAGCAAGACAGAAGCACGTCTGCTTATGCTGCCACAACACTTTGTCACCCAGATTTTTTGCCAGAGACCTTCAAAACCTCTGTGAGTTCAGGGAGCCACTTTGGGAGCTCCTCTGGGCTCACTGTGGCTTTAGCAAAACCATCCTTTTTTTTTCCCCTGAAAGTAGCAATTCAGGAACACGAGCTTGGCACTGACGTTTAATCACGCTGCTGACTACTTGCCTGAAACAGAGATTTTAAAAAAACCAAACCCCAAACTCCTAGTTCTGCACCTAAAAATAACTTCCAGGGCAGCGCAGTTAAAACAGCACCATTAAGATGGCTCGTCCTTGCAGCTCGTTCGTGTGGTTTGCCTTCAGCAGAAGGCACGCCTGACTTTCTGCGAGCACAGATGTTTCTCTTAAGGCTGCATGCTGACATTTGTGTTGCTGAAAGGGGAGAGAGAAGAGCCTGACCCTCATGGTCGTCCTCCTACAGATGCTTATGCACCCACCTTGGATTTCCTACAACCTCTCCCACGTGAAGAGCTGGCAAAGAATATCTAAATATTTACGGAGGTCGATCTGTCTGAGAACACCCTCGCTGCTCCCCGGGTGCCAGCTTACCCAATTCCACACGGTAATAAATCGCTTCTGCGATTCAAAATAGCTTTGACAGAGGTCTCCCAAGGCCAACCCCCTTCTTCTTGGTGTTTGACTTTGGTGATTCGTCCGGATAAAGCCGGTGTAAACTGATCGCAGTGCTAATGACAGCCCACTTCACATGAAAGCGATCTGCTTGGGTGGGAAGAAGGGGAGATGTCGGGCTGCTGTGGACCTGCATGTGAAGGCACACACAGAAACGCCGGCTGCCGGCATCCGAGCGCTCCACTGAGGGGAAGATTGGCCGCAAGATAACGATGCCACTTGGAAGACCCCTCCATTTTTCATGGAACACCTTGAGGTGGCTAAAGGGAAGGATCCAAAAAGGGCTGTTGCACGAGTTTCACTCCGAGCAAGTGCATGCAGATGTTTAAGTGCACCTCAGGAGGGGCTGTCGGGAAGGGATGTGCCTGAAGAATGAGTTGCAGAATCATGGACCGGTTTGGGTTGGAAGTGACTTTTAAAGGTCATCTAGAAAGTCATCTGTAAAAGTCATCTAGAAGAGGAGGGCTACGGCCCCTGGACAAGGAGACAGCCCCATACAGAAACTGTAATGCACGGAGGAGCTGGCGGTATGGCAGCAGAGTCCTTGGGCATGACAGTCACTTTCTGTTATGCTGAAGAGAGTCTCCATCCCTTCAGGTTAACCAGAGGGCTAGCCTGGAGTCTGAGAGCACCAGCTAAACCCACCGCAAGACACGGCAGTGTGAGGGCCTCCTCGGCTTCCAGCCAGTAGCAGGCTGCTCCCACCCACCTCGTCCCTCCACGTCCTGAGCCAGAGCTGGCGTACGATCTCCCGCCTCAACAGACAAAAACACTTCCTCTTCTTCCAGCTCATCCTCCTTCTGCAGAGCCACTGAGCTCGGCCCCAGGAATGCAAGACACAGGACTCTACATCAAAGCACTTTATAACCATGGGTGTTCTCAGTTCTGCTTTATGTAAGCCAGGTGTAACTACGTGTTTATAGTACAAGGAAACAAGCATGCTTGGTGTAAAAAAACCACACACCATTGAGATTCTTATGCCACAGCCACAACCTTGGCATGGGAGCACCTGACACTGCCTGAGGGGCAGCAACTGCTCACCAAAGGGAGCACAGCGAGGCCCTGGCCCCGCACGCAGCAGCTTATCTCCCTGTAACCCTCCCAGGCTCAGCAGCTGCAGTACCAGCCCGCTTCACATGCTCTGCTGGAGGAGGATTTGAAATGCTTTTCTGTATTAAGATAGTAAATGGGAATTTTTAAAATGTACTGCCCCAAACCACAGCACCTTTTGGGTTCATCTTTTGGACCAGAGAAGGAAAACCCCGTGTAGTCACTAACATAGAGGAAGAAAGGTTCAATCTACACCAAACCATCAACACCAGCCAGCTGCCTTGATCTCCAGGACAGAAACTGCCCTCAAACCCTCACAGGCAGCAGCAATCCTGGCTCAGGGCAGAAAATTCTGTCAAGACTAGATAGAGAGACAGAGGAAGCCATGCAGATGGGGAGATGTGCAGGAGGGGACCGCAGCATCCCAGTTCTGCACCCGCTTTGGGTCCAGATGCATCAGAAGAGCAAGGCAACCTTGAGGGTAACCCCTGGGCTCACCTCCTGCTTCGTCCTGGGGCGAACCCTTCCCCAACCCCACCATGAATCATCAGGGCACGGATGTGGGAACACACACAACTGAAAAAGAAACAATCCCTGTGATCTCCCTAATGCTAAAAATGGGCATCGGTCATTGGTGCCTCTCAGGCTATAAAATCAACCCCTTCTTAAGGAGAAGAGGGTCTAAGAGTGTCACACTTCGAAAGGAAAATAGGCTGATGTAGTTTCTCTTTTCTAAACACAGAAACCAACCAAACACACATCCTAACTTTAAATTCCCCTCCTTTCCCCCGCCTTAAATCCACAGAGGCTCAACTATACCTTGTTCACTACTGAACTGCCAAATTCCAAGGTGTAAATTAAAGCTGGCTTTGAGCTAGAAGAGCTCAAAAAAAAGCCCTTGAGACCACAGAATGACCAGCTAGTTTCTCCAGTTTTTGTCCTTTTAGAACGTTATGACGTGATGTGCGGTGTAGTCAAGAAAGCAGCAATGTAAAAATGGCCCTTTTTGCCCAATATATCCTCTGGAGCTCCGCCTGAATCACCTCACCTGATTTAACAGGAGTAAAAACTTGGGTTTAGCACTGGCAAAGCTTGTGGAGCTGTGGTGAGACTGTTGGAACCTATCCTGACTCTGCTACCAGCACCACAAGAGAGCAACGCAGCGAGCAACCTTCCCAGCGTGATGTCAATGCATTAAAAAATTTGGTCTCACAATGACAGGAGCACGGTGACCGAGCCCACCACAACAGGTCCTCTGGCACTGGCCATCCTCCCTCAGGGAGGTCAGACTGCAGGACCGGGTTGCTCCACCTGCCCCTGAAAGGGCCATTTCACACCCAGCCGAGTCCGGCACTTGCACGGCATGGCACGGGAGCCCACAGCCACGCTGCAGCCTGCACCATCAACACACGTGGTGGTGGACCAAAGGGCAAGTCCATCACCAGGCTGGGCTGGAGCAGTAGGGTTGCATCAGCACGTGGCCCTGAGCACCCAATAGCAGGGGACAGCCTACAGATCCCCACCGGGTGAGTTTCAGCCATGCTGGCTCATCTCCTTGTGCTGCATCTGGACACATCTACACCAAGTCTTCCTTGGGGTACAGTCATTTCTGGATGTGGGAAGAGCAGGAATCCTACTGGAAATGAAGGGGGCAGCATAAGCAAATTAATCACAGAACGTGAACCAGGCTGAAATGGTCGAGAAGACAGAAGGTACTCAAGGAACAAAGCACCATGATGCAGGGGAGAGCGGCTGGAAAACAAGACAAGTCTCAGAAGATGGGGCACTCTTCAGAGTTATCCTGCTGTGCCCTGCTCTACAACACGTGCGACATGGAATAATTCCACAGCAAAGAGGCAAAGCCTCCCAGCCTGCTGGGAAAAGCACCTCATTATTTATACACTCAAGGGAAAAAAAAATAAAAGGTCTCCTGCTGTTCTACCAGGGTTTTTCTGAAGCAAACCAGAAGAGGACTCAGCTGGAAACGCTATTTGCAACACCACAGATCTCAGTGTAGAGACAGAGGGAGTATTTTCAATACTGCAATTCAGGTGGCATAGTTCTAGGCAAATACCGTGTGGCAAGCAACCTCCAAGCACAAGAGCCTGGGCTAAACCACCTCGACCCCCTGAATTCAACGGTTGTGACCTAACATGTGGGTCTGGACTCCACCCTGGATTCCAGAAGACTCCTGTGGGTGACATTATATAAGACCCCTTCTCCCATCCCCTTGCAGATATAACCTGTTCCCCCAAGGAAAACCATCCCACCTCACACCCCCCTTCGTGCTTGTGCACTCCAAAGCAAAGAGAAACAAGTCAAGAATTCGCCCCAGCTTGTGTTGCGCCGTTACCTGTGACACTGGACACCCTGGAAACATCCTGAGCTTGAGTGGAGCGGTTTCGACTCTGCTGCCTGCGCCTGCTCGTCGCCGACCTAGTCGTGCGCACGTGAACTTCGCTCACTTTGAAGAAGGCCACCATGAAGGGCTGTTTGTCATAAGGGCCATCTCGGCCGATGAGTCCTGCTTCCCTGGGGTTTACACTGAAACCTTCAAACCAAACACAAGAGTGAGCGTCAGAGAACCAGTGCAGCTGGATTGCTCCCTCCAGCATCACAGCGTCCCCATAAGCAGCGTGTCCTTTCTTCTTAGAATCCTAGAATTGTTTTGGTTGGAAAAGACCTTTAAGGTCATCGAGTCCAACTGTTCTCCCAGCACTGTCAGGTCACCATAAACTATGTCCCTCAGCACCACAGCTTTGAAACCCCTCCAGGGATCACGGGGACTCCACTACTGCCCTGGACAGCCTGGGCCAGGCCTGGACAACCCTGCAGGGGAAAAAATTGTTCCTCAGGTTCAACCTAAACCTCCCATGGCGCAACTTGAGGCTGTTTCCTCTTCTATCACTGCTCATGCTCTTCTTTAATCACTAAACATTCCCCACGACCTGTGGACATTTTTACAACAGCACCCCATCCATCCTGGACAAGAGGCTCCACCACAGTACCTGGCTTTTTAGTACCCTGATGGCATCTCTACTCCAGCTGAGAAGGTACAGAAGGTTGATATATAAAACATGAAGCCCAGATGTGTCATGAAATTAGTTCTGCCCATGAAACACACAAAGCAGAAATGGGATTAGGAAAGCAGGGGACAAAGAGATGGTGTGTTTTTATCAGGAGCAGAGGGATGGGCTCTCAGCCCATTTGGGGAGGCAGGGGCTGGCACAAGCACATCCTCAGGGAGGAGGGCGGACAGCCCCTCTGGTCTGCACCAGACTCCAGCATTAAGTGACAGGAAGAAAACATGAGGTTGGAGACTGGTTTCTATAGAGGACAGATGTCACTACCATCTTTTGGGTCACCTCCTGCTCATCTAGAACCCTTCCTTCCTCACTGCTCATCTTCCAACACTCAATTTCATGCTCCTTTGTGGTCTCTTCTCTCCTTCCCACCTCTCACAGCTTCTGTAGGCTGTGAAATGCTGTCACTGCAGCCACCCTCAGAGGGACCAACTCCACACAGTGACCGCATCACTTCTCCAACGTAGAGCTCTCACCTCAGGCTTGATGAGATCTAAGCAGCGAGAGCAGCCACAGCAACCAGGAGAGCTGCTGCAGCTCCCGTGGGGAGGCACATACCCATGTACCTGCCCTCTTCTCTTCCTCTCACCCCTACACCTCACCCCACCCGCGATCCCAGCTCCACCTCCAAGCCAGGAACTGGGGCTCGATCCCAGCCCACGTCCACCAGCTCACCCTGGTACTGTTCAGAGATGCCTCACCTCACTCATGGGGAAAGACATGTCCATCAGGGGACAGCCAAGAACTGCCAGCCCTCCGTCTGTATCCTCAGACCCCTTGCACATGGCGATGGCTACAGCTGCCTACAAAGGCAGGGTGCTCACCCTGTCACAACTGGACTCTGCTGGGTGTGACTCACCTTAGCTAGCCCATAACCTACCATCTCGGGTCACCACGCTCAGCTGCAGTCCCATGTTGTGCTGAGGGTTCATCACCCACAGGTTACTGGTGGCAGTGACATCAAACTCCAGCCAGCCCTCCTCCGAGGCCCACACCGCCCGCGTGTCCAGCAGAAACAGGTCAGAGGCCCTGCAGAAGAGAAGCGTGATGTCAAGGTTGTGATGTCTGGGATTTTCTCCTCGGCTTTTGCTGTTACAGAAACAAATCCTGAAATTGTTCGAAATTATGTTAATAGAAAAAAACCAAACACAAACCAACCAACAAAACACCCCAAATCTGCTTGCATCCAGAGTTTTGCCATGAGGTGCAGACGCTTCTGCGTGTGAACTTCAGGATCACAAAGGTTTTTCACCATTCAAAAGGCGATAGTTTCAGCCCCCCTTCCACAACACAAACCCACCACAAATGACCAAAATAAAAATCAACTAATAGGCCAAGCATCAAACAGTGAAGGAAAATGAACCTCTAAAGGTCTCCAAAGACATTTTTCTGAGGCTTATCACCAGGGATTAGAGACCTTGTTCCAAGGCTTTTGGTACCAGGTCTCCTTCATGGGCTTCAGCTTCAAATGCTACCAAGTCTGTACTTTTTTTTGCATCATCGTGTGCCCACAAAAACTCAGTTCAATGAAGTCAGCTGGAGAAGCAGCCAGAGAAATCTCATGTATATTTCCTCACGGTGTTATAGGCAGAATTGCCCTCTGCAAGAGCTTCCTCTCCTTAACCTGTGGCCGTCACCACAAAATGGACACCAGCTGTCAAGCCCATCTTTATCTGCCCTTCCCCACTGGATTTTTTTTCCTTCTCCTAACAATACCTTAAGAGAAATGAGAAAGCAGGGTACTTGTCCCTTCCACCCGTCGAGGCTTAACTTCAGAAAAAAAAAAAACCCCACACATTTTGATGGGGTTACATTTCATTTTTGGCCAGCCACGATGTCATACTGCCCAGCAGCTTGGTTTGCATGAGAATCACACATGGGAAAATAAGCACTTAAGCATCTTAGGGCTCCTAGTGCAGCTATTTTTACAGCGTGGGGCTTTCCCTGCCTCGCTGGTAGCCGCACGCTCTGGGGTTGACTCAGCAGCCTTTCCCACAGGAGCCTTTGCCACCGTTCCTCCAGCGGGAAGAGGGTTCAGGAGCAACTCTGACCTTCAGCTCCAACAGCAGCGAGTGGCTGGGGCTGGCCAGCTGCTACATGTTTTGGAATCCTTAAGGTTGAAAGATTTGGGCTTTCCCAGGCAGGGTATATAAACTGTAAGTGTTGCTTAAAGGAGACTGCCAACAGCAGCTGCAGTTGAGCCCGCTCCTCCCCTCTCTAGGTTTAAGAGAAAAATGAACTGCTAGATCATTCCCGCCTCTGAATGACCAACACATTGGTCCTCCCCACGCTCAACATGGACTATATCTGAAAAGGGCTTTTTTGAACACCTGTCCTGCCCTTCCCCCTTGCACCAATTGCTTTTCATGTCCTGTCCCACCTCCCCTCCGCTAAGTGCCATACTCTCCTCAGGACCCGCTCCAGACAACGTCCCACTGGAGCCTCCAGACTGGAGTAACTTTGGTGTTACGTCCCCCCGGAGCAAACACATCTGGCTGCAGAGCCACTGGGAACTCCAAGAGCAAACCCTCATGAACGTTCAGCCAACATGGGATTAGTCAGGGCTACAAGAACATGAAGAGGAAGCTCAGAGTTTATATTCCCACTGCCTTGCACTGTGGGAAGGGGTTTCACCTGAAGCACTTTCTATGGCTTTTTTTTGCCTTTCCCCGTAATATCTAACTTAAGTGCCACAACAACCTCCTTTATTAAAACAACACCTTCAGTCCCTCCTTGCAAGCCACGTTTATGGACCTTGACTATTCTCAATGCTCTTTAAAGAGTCAGGTCAAGATCTCACTGCTGCTGAGAGCAGTGGAAGGATAACCTCGATGCGTCTCGCAGACTGTGCCTCTGCTCATACATCCCAGGAGATGATTTTGGCTTCTTCATAAAACTCACGCTGTTAACTCATGTTCACCTTGTGATCCACTATAATCCTCAGATTCGTGCTGCTGAACCGCAAAGCTCCAGTCACTTCCTAGGGAGTATTTACATCCCTGGGTTTTCACATCCAAATGCAATTTTTCTTTCTACCAAATCACCTTTTTTTTTTTTTTTTTTTTTTCCTCCCAAAGCTTAAACTTCCATCATTATTAGATTACTTAAAATATGGACTTGCCTTCCAGGCGGTCTCCCCCATCTTAGTGTCCTCCACAAACGCAGTAAGCCAACTGCCTGACCAAGGAACAAATCTACCAAAGGAGAACGCTCTGCTTTGTCCCCCTACGTCGCACTCGCTTTGCAAAGGTTTCAATTCTTTTGTAAAATGAAGAAAAAGGGACATCTGGGCTTCCCCATCCAGTTAACTCTTTGCAAAAGGGTTACAAACACAGGACTGGTTTTCAGTCAGGTCTGCTAGCCAGCTGACTTTTGCATGGTTCAACCGGCTGAAGCCAACACTGAAGGTTCACCCCCCAGGGATCATTTCTGCCTTTGGCATTTGCTTAGCAGGTCCGCACTGTATGGACATGCCTGTTAGAAAGGGTGGAGAGCACACAGCAGATGAGGAGGGGATTCCTGAAAGCCAAAGGGCAGTTCTGGAGAATTGAAAATATATCTGAAAGTGGCAACTCAGGGTAGTGGAATCAGTTGAGCCTCACCAGTATAGGCATCCTCAGGGCAGTGGGCTTCCAAGAGGAAGCACACAACCATGTACGTGGTCGCATGAATGGAAGAATATCTGAAAACTTCAGCAGCTGAGAATAACAGAAGCAAGATGGTACCTGAGGGAAACAGGAAGAGAGCCTGAAGAACGGGAAAACTAGAAAAAGAAAGGCTGGAAGAAATGCAGGAGCCAGCACTGCTGAGCAGAGAGGAAGGACTATCTGCTCTCAGCACAGATGGAAGGAAGCAGAGTCAGTCCAGAGGTTTCATGCCCAAGCAACCCTGGCTTGTCAAGGAAATCACAGAATGGCTTGAGTTGGAAAGGACCTTAAAGATCATCCAGTTCCAACCCCCTGCCACTGGCAGGGAAACCTCCCACTAGACCAGGTTGCTCAAAGCCTCACCCAGCCTGGTCTTCCAGGGATGAGGCTTCACAGGACCTCTGGCATCTGCACAGCAGGACTTTCTAATTCAGTGTGGAGAAGATAAATTTCATCACCAGAACAGGCAGGATTCTTAACATCCTCTCTGCCTAAACCGGGGTTTTTATAGAGCTACTGTCGTCTCATTGTCACTATGGTGCCCGACGCTCTCATCTTTATTTTCCATAAAGCCATCTGGATGAGTTCCATTAATGATTTCCACGATGAGGGTGCTGCAGGCATAGTATGTATTAGCCTTAGATGATTAAGAGGAAGGAGGTGAATGGGAGAAACTGAGGCAATGAGCTGAAACAACTTCCCCGAGACAGCAGAGGACATTAACTGGGAAGATGCAAGTTAGAGATTCCCAAGTCGAAACAGGAGCTCTTTGTTCTGAATCAAAGCCCTAAAGTGCGGTCTCAAGAAACAAACGGGAGTGTTTCCATGGCCTTCAGAAGACTCTGGAGGAAGATGGAGAAGCAAGGGTCAACAGAGCAATCACAAGTGGCTGCAATAAACAGAAAGAAGTACACAGTTTACCGGAGGAATACGGGCCTGAGTAATTCAGAAGGCAGGATTTAGCTCCAGCGTCCTCGGAGAGCGAGCTGATTTGTCAGATATAAATATCAAATATAGCTGCTATTCTTAACGGCAGCATCCCAGCCATGGCCCCGGGACATTTATAGGAGAAACAGCTTGTGTTTAACTTTGCCACTTTTCCCCCCCGTAAGATAAATATTTTCTTAACCGAAACCTCCGTGTAAACCTTCCAGCGAAACTTCTCTGGGTGCTAATTCTCTTTAATTGAACGCTAATTAGATTAGAATTTAGTCAAATTAGTAACCAGGTCAAGTGGTTAATCTTGGTTACTATACTTAAGTGAAATGTTCACATTAAAATCATTTCTCTGTTCTGGGTACACATTACAACATGGAACTTGCTACAGGAAAAAAAAACCCCAAAGTTATAAAAAGCCAAATTTAAAGAAGCATCTGTTGAACTGGGTTTTGTTGGTGTTTTTTCTTTTTTTTTACTTTCCCACCCTCCCTGGCCTTCTTTCCCCAACAAGGCAGAAGTTATACCAGGGAGACAGTGAGAACAAACAGAACTCTCACCTTCAGAATGACCAAGTTAAAGGTCTCTGCTTTTAATTACAGATCTCAGAACAACCTTTCTGGCCCCACTTCAAAGCTCGCAATTACCCAGGTGTTTAAAGGATTGTTACGCCTCAACAGCCACTTACCAAAGCATTAATTACTATAAGTCTCTAAAACTTTCCTCAGCTGAACCGTTTTTGTTTACTTTTCTTCAAAGGCGAGTTGACATAATAGTCTAGACTGCCTAGCAGCGCTTTCTCAAAAGGGAATTTTGCACAGAAGTGGGGGGGGATTTACCTTTTAATTAACACACTTTCTAAATACTCTTCTCCTCCGCGTACCTCAGTATCCCAGTCTTTAGTTTGCAGCGACATCAACCTTCTGCACAAACCATCCTGCACGCAGCAAACCGCTAATGACTTATCCACTAACGATGGACTAATGATTGCGCTCACCACTGACTCAGTCGTACCGGGCCGAACGGAGCTCCACATACGTGAAACTTTGAAATCTCAGCCTTTCCAAACCTGTAGATCCACCAGCTTGCAGCAAACGTAAATGCTTCTGCGCATTTAAAGTGTTTATTACTTATAGAAGCCGGGGAGGGTGTACGTGCGGGTTGCACACGTGGGTTGCACGCTGTACATGTGTTGCATGCTGTACAGGTGTGTTGCACACGTATGTGGAGCTCGCACAGCACGAGGCACTGCCAGCAGATGGAATGCAAAACCCCAACAGCTCGGCACGTCTAAGTGATCGTTGCGCCAGCGATTTAAAAGCGCCGTGCTTTAAAAGGCTCGCTAGAGGAGCAGCAGGGTGACACACGCTGGTTTCAAGCCTGCACCCGGCAAAGAGGAGACGATCGGAGCCTGGAGCTAGAGGATGCGACCTCCTCACTCCAAGAATGTGGGAAGCTCAGCCTACGGGTCCGCGATAATCCCCAGCAGAGCCGTCACTGATATTTACATGCAAAGGTGTACCCCCGCACCCAGCTCAAGGTCTCAAGCTTCACAGCTCTGAGGAATGAGCATTTTACCAATAGGAACAGTGAAAAAAATTCAAAATCATCTGAAATCCCAGCGACAGGAGATGTATTCCTCATTTCCTTGACTAGGATTTAATGAGACTAAGAAGTATTCCAGCTGTAGTGGTGGTTACACTACTACACCTCAGAGTTTAAACGTAGCTTGAGGCATGAAGATGGGGGAGAGGGCAAAGGAGTAGTATTTATCTTTGTCCTTCAAGAAAGGAAATCGGGCACTGACACGGTATGCTTCAGTTCTGGTAGAAAAAGCCAGCTGGTTATGGAGCCAGCAAGTTTCACCCAGAATAACTTTGACTTTTCAACTACAAAAAACCAACCACCCTAAACCACAACAAATCGCGTACCCGCAGTGGGAGCTGAACTGAAACGCCGGCAGACGCTTCTCTATAGCATCATGGAAACAGCTCTATCGTATACAAATATATGCACCCTGTATACAAATCTGACCCCGACTTGAAACAGACTGATGCTAAGCTTTGTCATTTGTATTACACAACCCCTTCCAAAACCCAGTTGAGGACGGTTATTTATTTTCTAAGCTATAAACACTGCCGGCAAATCAATTTGCCCTTTAGATTAGAAGCTCAGATCGCATTTATATAAATATCCTGTTGCAAAGAGGAGGACTTCATCACCACTCTAACTGGCAGCTAAAACCCAACGAGCGCTTTAACCCTTAAGGAATTGCATTCACTAGAAGAACGTACTCCCCAGGCGGTCGTTCTGCAGGACCTACGTCCACGGGCGTCTTCAAATCGTTCTGCACATCGAGTCCTCATATTTCATCCTGGGTGCAAACGAAACTGTTTAATAAACTTTGACCATTAAGGTACCGTATCTTCCTTTGATCACTAACACAGGCCACTGTGTTTTTCAGAGATGGGTTGTTTGGACAGCGTGGGAGTGTTGTGAGGTCTGCATTAGCAGGATATTTACACTTGAAAACATACTGATGATCCAAACCAAGGGCTAACATCTTTGATCAACCGTAAACTGCCTTCCCTAGTCCTGACCTGACACCTCTCTGGGTGAGAGCAGGGAAGTTTCGAGAAAGGAAAAGAAATTAATGAGCTGTTTCCAGGGACAAACTCAGTCCTTCCCTTCCCTTCCAAAGGTCTCACTTACATTGTAATCCACTCCCGAGAGGTATCAGAAGTTACACAGGGCTTTGCTGGCCCTTCCACAGGATCAGCACTCCACCATAGAAACAAGCCCCTGTGCAGGGCTTAGCTGTGCAGCAGTACCGCTGAATGAAGGCAGTGGAGGCTGTGAAGCTCCCGCCTGATGGAACTCAACACTCCCTCAGATACAGCCAAGGTGGGACAAGCACCTGGAAGCTGATGCCACTTGTCTTCCTGAACTGGTGATCTGGCAAATCTCCCCGCTTTCTGCACATCCTGAAGGAAAAAAGATCCCACCCTAGCCTTCAAACAGCACAGGCTCCTGAGCTGCAGGGGGTCCAAATCTGAAAGGCAGCAGCATCCAGCAGAGGTATCACCCATTCCCTCTCCCAGTGTCAGCCCCCACAACTGATGGAGTCATCAAAACTCAAACCCCAGAGTCATCCCCCTCAGAGCAAACCAGACGTCACCTCGGTGCCGTCTGCTGACGCCTCTTCTCCACACCTCGCAGAAACCACACCGCCGAGGGCTGCCCGCCAGCCAGACCCACCCTGAGGACTCCACGAAGCCCTCAACCCTGGTTTCCTAGGCGTTTGATTTTGGGTTTGTTTTTGGGTTTTTTTTACCTTAAGAAAGGGTGGAAGGAATGGGAAGATGAAAATATTACTGACACGAGTGAGTCAGTATTAAAAATGTTTTTCTAAGAGAGAATGTATGTAGAACACACTGTCCTCGACGTGCGTTTTGCTGCCTGGAGCCTCCACGAGTATCATTTTCATATTTGTGATGGCTTTGAATGAGGAGAGGGTCAAATTTCTCCCCAAATTTTATAATTTTATAGTGTTTATCAACATCCATCTCTGGTCCCTCGCACTAGATCCACATACACCCCCATCTAGGAGACAGCCTCGGATGGGTCCTCATTTTTAAGCCTTGTCTACGGTGGCAAAAACCAGTCTGATAATTCAGTAACTGGTAGAAATTTCAGCCTCGGGCTCGGTTTTGTTTTTAGTCATCGGTGAAGAGCCAGCAGCGCCTTGTGATTCCGTGCAGCAGCGCGCAGCACATCTGGGCTGCAGTCACACGCTCAGGCTGTTCCTGGCCAGATCAGCTTTTCCTTGGGTTTTTTTTTTCCTTCCTTTGCTCAAGTAATACTGAATTAAGCCACTTCATTACACTTAATTGGAGTCAAGGGATCCTTCCAGGCTCTGAGCTTTGGTGAAGATTTGTATTCACTGAAGTTTTCTCTTCTCTCCTGCCCTGCCAAACTCATTTCTTTGAGAGGAGTGGGCAGGTTTGGGTTTGGTTTTGGCTTTTTTTTAAGATGTTTTTTCCCCTCAGAGGTACACGCTGCCTTTCTCTTGCTGGTTTAAAACCATTCATGCCAGCTGCACTGTTAGGAATTATGTGAGCCCAAAAGTATTTTATTAGCCACCAATAATCGCCTCAGACAACAGTTAACCTCATAAAACCCAAGATTAATGTGATGTCTTTGAACTGTCTCTGGAGACTGACAATGTTGACTGAACAGGCACCTTCTGTGGTCTTCAGAGATTAATTTTCCTGACCAGAAGGAATATTTGTCAGCAGAACAAGAGGAAAAAAGGTCAACTCCCGTTTCACCTGCTAGTTCACCACCTAAACTCCAAGATCTATACAGACTCTTCCTTAAGCAATAAAATGTCATAAAATGCCAGGAAGTATCAGGCTGTTATTCAAACTATTAGTCCAAAGGAAGTGTGACACAACTTTTTTTAGTATTTTCTTTTTTTTAAGTCAAAGGCAGCTGTTAGCTTCTGGCTCGTAACATGTCTGCTAAAATGCAACAGAAGTCTTACAAAATATTTAGCAACTTCCTTCAAAAACCAGTGGGTTTTTTTTTTTTTCTTATAATTTAACCTTCTAGTGTTCTCCACAGGGAAAGAAAAGATTATATTCCAAATAAATCCACTAAGACAAAAGGGGAAGTAAAAAGCACTTTGGATTATTTTTTTTTTCTCCCTACCCGTAAAAGCAACGGAGCGAACTGATGATTAAAAACCAAAACCACTCCAAGAATAAAGCTCCTTAGGGCATACCAGAAGAATCCAAGGCATTTTTCCCCTCCGCGCAGAGATATTAGTGAACAGCTAAATACAACTTTTTAGTACTTGTTTTCAAGAGTGTTTTCAGGCCAAAGTCCACCCAGGTCACCGATGCGGCCGCGTGTTTGAAGCTGTCACAGCAGTAGCCCCTGGAGCCAGAGCCTCAACAGAAGGTAACTCTGAAGGGTGACAAACAGCTTCTAATATCTTATTTTAACCGTCTTTTAACATCTGCATATTTATAATACAGAGAGGACAATTAATAGAGATGACTGTATATATACACCCACTTTTTTTATACAGGTACATGCAGATAATCGGTGCCTATGCCCCTATTTCCATACAAGCACACATTTTCATCTGCGCTTTTACATTTTACACGTACATGAAAGAATCCTTTAAGCTGAAAGGGAAAAGGGGTGGAAAAGGGCAGGTCGTTTTTACAGCTGCAAGAATCTACGAGGCACGATCTGAACAGATGCGGTGACAAGTCCTGCAGACTCATCCGAAGTTTCTTTGGCCCAACATCTCCCTCCTTCCCACCGGTTAAAAATAAATAAATATAAAAATAGGAAAAGAAGCAAAAAGGGAGCCTTGAGGGATGGGATGAGTCAGGGGTTAGTAATGAGCTACAGACACGCAGCCCTGGGTCAGCCGTTCACGCCTAGCCTGTGGCGGGAGGGATGGAGAATCGCTGGCAGGCTGGTCCTGGAGGAAGCTGCTTTACGACTCCCAGTCCCACCAGTGGGATCCCCTCGGCACAGCCGCCAGCAGCATCAGGAGGAAAGCAATGGATGGGAACTGAAAAAACCCCCGAAATACTCACCAGCTCTGGAGAGAGACCACCCTGCTGGTGATCCCCAGCCGAGCTGCTGCCTCTGCTGGGTCTGCGGGGAGGTCTCCAGCACCCAGTGATGCCCAGCACGGGCAGGTGCCAAAGGGCCCAGTGCCAATGGACACATGTCACAGCTTCACAGCTCAGCCTGATTTTGGCATCTTTCCAGCAAGGTATTTCAAACAGAGAAGTGAGGTGCCACTGCTGGGGACAGCCACTTTCCCAACAGAAAGTTGCAAATTTGTTAGGAAAAGGGTACGTTTGGGACCACATCCTGTACTTTATTCTCTCTTTCTTTACTTGCGTGCTCAGTTTACTCTGAAAAAATGTTACATACAGCTAAAAGCTGACAGTTCTCCTACTCTGTGCCCTGTGCTGGTGACCGCCACAGAGCAGCGTATCGATAACCGCCACGGGCACTGGAGGTTTTCCTCCAGCTCCAGAGGTGGGATCTCTACTTGTGGCATCTAAACCAGACCAACACTCACCGGTTTTTATTCAATGTGACTCTAAATGAACACTACAGCTAACATCCATGACATCTGCGTGACCATCTGGGCTTCCACCAGCTCTCCAAGTGGGCATCGATGTCACACCCTCACCGGCAAGCACGTTACCCCAGGAGGCACTCCAGCAACACACAACTCAAAGCAGAACGGGAACACTGATCTTCTAAATCTAACACCTTCTTCCCTATCACCTACATCCCCCAGTATTTCTCGCCATTTCCCCAGAGGCCACACTCCCTGGAGAGATTTGATGTTGCTCTTACAACAGCAAATCATCAAAAGCAGATCCCCCCTAACAGTGTCACTGGAAAGGCTGGAGAAAGAAGGACCAGAAAGGAAAACACTCAAGAAACCTTCACAGAGAGAAGAAATGGAGCTTTCTTAAAACACTGCTGTTTCTGATTTCTTTTTCTCTGCCTGCAGCAGAGGAACAGTCACAGTCCTGACACATTCCAGCAGAAGTAATGAAACACTTTTGTACCACAGCATTACTCTGACATTTAATTGACCGTGTATTTCCATCTTTTAGTCTTACGTGGTTCCCCCATCTGAAACCTGACCTTTCTGAAATTAATCACTCCATTTACACTTGTTTGGATTTTTGTGTCACAGTCTCTACCGTGCCTCTCTCTCTTTTGCCCGTCTCGTTGCCACTGAAAGCCCAGGAGTGATTCTGTACCTGTGGTCAGCATGCTGAATTTGCTTTTGCTTTATTTACTTTAATGTAAGTCCAGCTGAGAGCAGGTCAAGTCCGCACAAATTACCTGTACTTTTCAAACAGGCTATGCTTTTTATGGTGGTAGTATAAAGTTGAAAGGGGATGTGTGTGTTTCAGTACACAAGAGCAACGCCAGCGTAATTGTGGTTTAAAAACCCACTGCCTCACGTCAGATTCTTGCTCTACTTAAAGACAACACAAAGGTCACAGCTAAGTGACACCCTGGGCTACAATACCATGGACTTTCTCCAGCTGAGGTCCATTTTACACTCTGCCATGCCCATGTCTCACAAGGAAAGGACCAGGCAACAACATAACCCCGTCAACATGAACCAAGCCGATAACATTTATTTATCAGTCCTCTCAACGGGACCTCCCGAGCTTCCCCAGGACAGCTGCTGGTGGCAGAGTGAGCCCCGTCTCGCGTACCTGTTCTGATGTTCCTGCAGCACTTGGTAGATGCTGATAAGGAAGGTTTGGTTTTTAAAGCTCCCCACGACACAGTCCTTGTAGATCCGAAACTCGGCGGCTGTGACGGCCTCGCCCTCAGGAATCTGAGACAAATTAAATTTGAACTCCTTGTGGTGCCGCTGGTGAGGCGTAAACTCCTTGTCGTACTCAACTGCAGATGGGAAAAGGAAAGAAAAGGGGGAAAAAAAAAAAAAGGAACCGTAACTAAAAATTTCACAACAAAAGGTTTCCGCATGCTGCCACCTGCTCCTTCAAAAAAAAAAAAAAACAAAACCAAAAAAGAACAAGAATCCTATTTTTTTTTTTCTCCGAAGACAGGCTTGGCAAGGGCCAGGAAAGCTTATGCAGCTAAAGCCTTTCAAATACAGCACTAGGAAAAGATGAATGTTCCTCTTCTCCAATAAATGCCTTTGAGATTTCCTATTTTTTAAAGAAAAGCCAGCTTTGACAGGTGAAATACGACTGTGCCTTCTGCTCCCATGTAAAATTCAGGGCTGTTACCGGCCCCAACATTTCCACCCGTGGATCTCCACATTCTCTACAGCATTTCCTTAAGCCTCGCACCCTTCTTCCAACAGAGGAGACAATTACTTCCATTGTGCTCCAGCACACAAAGCCAGAGATGGAACTAAGTGTCAGCAGCAGGTCAACCAGCTCCCTAACTGTCCTAAAACCTGCTGGTTTCTGGCTCTGGGGTTTGTGCATTAGCCATGGGACAGCAACGTGAGCAGAGTAAGGTTAATGGGATGTTTATTTCAAGGGTTAAAGTTAATCAGAGCTCCCCTTCCTTTTGCAGAAACTTATTTGAAGACGAGAGAGCTGAGGAGGAGTGACACCCTTTGCTTTCTGGTCTCAGCCCTCCTCAGGTACGCTCTCGGCTATAGGGCTTAAGAGAGATGCAAACCAGAACGTGATCATGCTACATAAACATATAAAATCACATCTTTAAAACCCCAAAGGGAAGAAAAAAGTAACCCCAAAAAGCTGTTCTCAACAGTGCAGTTGAAGGGGTGCATGTCACCATTATGTTATCATTAGGGACATGATTACACTCGGGGAAGGCAGCGAGCAAAGTATGGATCCCTTTTCACATTTGTCTTTGCGCTCACTTCTTGCTGCTCCCCCCGCCTTAACACACCAAACCGCAAAGGCGTCCACGAGCCCACCCTCCCAACATCCCATGAGGTAAGCAGCAATTCCTGTTCTACAGCTGGGATACTGAGTCACCAGGAGAGTGACTTGCCCAAGGACAGGTCAGGAGTGGAGCCAGGAATGACAGCCAATGTGCTTGAGGTTTGTTACTTCACTCGCAGGTTACTCCCCAGAGAGCAGATACATCTCCTGGGCGTTGGAAACAGCCTGTGGAGACTTTCCCTTCCACCATCCCCCAACTTGCCTGTTCCTCCTCATCCCCCAGTCCCAGTTCTGCCTGTGTCCTCTCCCTTTCCTTTGGCAGCCCTTCCATGGGAGCTGCCTCATCTGGCTGGGTCCACCTCCTGGCTCCCTACGTGACAGTTACTCACATCCTTCTCTTTGATGTTCGCCTGGAAATCTTTTCACCTCAGTGTGACAGCCGCCGAGCGTCTTGGGGGACGCTGCACTTGGAGATGCTGTGTTAGAAGAGCTGCCACAGGGCAAACTCAAAGCGCTGTCAGAGTCGGAGGCTGCTGCCAATTTTGTCCCTCTCACACTGCCTCTGTCTGAGCAGTTTAGATGTCAAGTGACTGACAAACATGGGTGACCGGACCCTGTGGCTTCCAGAGATGAGCTGGTGACACCCAAAGATTGCACCAAGGCAAACGACAGTACCACTCACTTCCAGAGCCACCCAGGAACTCCTCTGCTGGCTATTGGTTATCGGCCATCTGGGCTTCCCTTTGAAGCACTTGCCCATGCTTTTAATCTGGAGTGATTCTGGGAATACTGGACTGGGTGGCATCACCCATGTGCACACTCTCCCAGAAGGGGCTTGAGCTACCCAGCTACTCCCCATCAAGCCGAGCCCTGCAGGATGCAACTCCCAGAACAGAGTGGCCACAGTGGCACTTCCAGAAACTTGCAAGCACCCAACAAGAAAATGTGTTCGGCTGCTTGCAGCAGGACGACGTCCCCAACCTGGCCTTTTCACTTGCTGCAACAAGATGAGAGGATGTAATTAATGGTGAGGGAATGTCTCAGTCCATGGCTTTGGAGAGACGCGCACATGAAGCAACGATTCTCGATTTAGAACTTGCAACGACCGGGCAAAAGCCACGTCCCCTCCCACGCCGGGAACGAGCTGACCCGCGGGCGAGGTGCCTCTCACCCAGGCTCGTGGCTGAAGATGATAAAAGAGGATCAGGAAGAGCAAGGGGAAGGACACGACCAGGATGAGCAGCAGAACTCCATCAGGTTGCCAGAAAACTAAAATTATACCAGAGGGAAACAGAAAAGGGAGTAGTTGACTCTTCCTGCCAGATACAGCCCCACATCAAGATGTGACGTGGCCTCTCGAAGCGCCTGAGGGACAGTGCGGAGCCGTCCCACCCGGCCTGGGGCTCAGAGCGGGTCCAAGCAGCACTTTCTGACCTCAAGTCACCTCCCGTGGCCTGACCTCCACTCACCTCCATACGGAACACACGGTTTAAAAGCGCTACAGCCGGGATCTAGTCCTTTACATCTCTGCTTTCCCACATCCCTCTTTTTACAAGACAAACACATGCCACAAGAGAAAGAAAACCCCACCAAAACATCTACCACAGAGCACAAAAGCAGCAGCAGGTCCAATCTACCTCTTGGCCCCGAGTAACCTTTCCCAGTTTATTCCTTGCCCGATATATTTACAATAGGATTTTCCTGTTTTTTAAAACTTTCTTCCTTTTTCCCTGTCCTTGTCCCAGTACCCCACACAATCACAGAAGCTGACTAAACTGGTTAGAGGGGAAACATTCAGACTGATTTCGTTATCAGGCTTGGCAGAATAAACAACCCAAAGCGTACAAACAAGGAAACCTTTTTTAAATCCTCCAGATGAAGCAATTCATCTTTTTCTGTTAAAAGAAAGGGGCGTTCAGAAAGAAATTCTGTTAAGCTGATGGTGTCCTCCTCGACCACGTTCAGAAGCATCCCTATAACATCACAGGGGGGGGAAAAAAAGGCTACATTAAGCTTTTATGAAGCAAGTATAAAAGTTTAATGAGTTGGAAAGTTTTTCTGGCTATGTATCTTCCCATGATACAATGGAGGGTGTTTGGTTTGTTTTTCTTTTTCTTTGTGGGAGTGGTGAGATATTTAAGTTCTATATACTCATTGTCACCCCATCAAGTTTATAATCAACTGTTTTCATTCAGCAAGACGGCTTCAAAATATAAAAATGCCAAGAGTTCTTCTCTGGGGGCTTTTTACCCCCTGGAAACGGCTCGTTTTTCACAAAGAAGCCAAGTTTTAGAACAGTAAAATTTGGGAAGGCAAGATGGGAGCTGCCGGTTCCCAGGATGCCCCGGTCTGTATTCTACAGCCCTACAATGCATCAGATGACCTCGTATTCAAAAGGCAGACAGCACACGCCCAAAGGCGAGATGATGGCAAAAAGGAGAAATCAATTCTGCTTTCAAATTCTGATTTTTTTTTCCCCACTTGAATTTGTTCAGGTTGGTCTGATGGGTGACAAGGGAGGTCTAAAGCTGATTTCTGTCTTCCTGTAAGGGCTGTCCAGGGCTGTCCCAGGCTGCCCAGGGCAGGGGTGGAGTCCCTGTGATCCCTGGATGGGTTTCCAAGCCCCCCGTGGAGCTGTGGTGCTGAGGGACAGGGGTCAGTGGTGCCCTGGCAGTGCTGGAGGAACAGTTAAGGACTTGATGAGCTTAAAGGTCTCTTCCAACCAAAAAGATTCCATGATTCTGTGATCATGGGTGCACACCCTCTGAGCCAAAGGGACTGTCCACTCCACCACAGAGGTCTCTACCCCCATCCTGGCTGGGGCTTTGGCTTCTAGTTCACTTGCAACTCAAAGGAGGGTCTGAGCTGTGGACAGTGGGATTACTTGCCCCTGAGTTTTCATTCCAGCTCATTTCTGAGCCCAGTGGCTGAGCTAGCAAACAGTTAACAGAGCAGCCTGCCAGTGGCTCCTTACTCTCCCCATAACAAATATTGTTCAGTGCTATACAAACACAACACTATTGTTGAGCAGCTAAAAAGGCAAGAATGGCAAAATTAGGGTTACTGTGGTTTTGAATTTTGTGTATTCTAATTCTAACCCACTGTTGCAATAGCCAATTTCAGCACAAAATGTCCTTGGTTTAAAAATAACATACTACTTACAATACTTGTTACTTTAAAAACACTGCACACACACACAAAAAAAGAAAACCACAAACCAATTAAGAAATTAACAGAATGCATCTATTTTGGTAACTATACCATCCTGCTGCCATTTGACTCTGTCGCGTACACCTTGGACCAAAGGAAATGAAACCATCATGCTAAGCCATGGAAATAAACTTTCCTCATGAGTAGGAATTTTCAGCATTTCTATCCTGATCCCAGCAAGGCTGAAACTTCTGAGGAACCTTTTCCACCTCAAGATCTTCAATGATGACTTGGTTTTGCAGGACCAATGCAACCACACTCCAGCAAAAGCAACCAGTGTTCATGGCCTCCCTATGCAAAGTGGGGTGGGCACAAGTGATGATGAGTTCAGTTTGAGTTCAAATAAAAGGAATTCCTATTTGTTGGGGTTTTTTTTTCCCCTCAGCCTTCAGACAAGACTCCCTCCCTAATAAAATGAGAAAGCCTCTGAAAACTCAAGTTGTTAAGAAGCAATTCACCACCAGAGCTACATAATAAGCACAGAGGCAATTTCTCCATCTCACATCACTGATTTCTGCATTAAGTCACCAGCATTTATCACATCTGGAGCAATGAAGCAGTGGATTTGGCTTCAAACACTTTAAGCACTACCACGGCTCCAACAGTCCCCTCTAATGAAAGGGCCGTGTACCTCTGTGACTGATCTGCTGCACCAACCTTACAGCTGCACCACCAGAATTTCTTCAATAATAGCTGTAAATACAGGACAAAACTTAACCAAGCTTAAAATAAACCCCTCAACCTTGGTCACAGCTGCTGCAAAAAGCAGCCAAAGGCAGCAAGAATCAAAGGATTAATGTAGAAGTTGGTAGGACTTTTACAAGATCAGCTGAGATGCGGTCGGGGAGGACAGGAGATGAGCCTTCAGGCATGTGAGCCTTTGTACAACCAAGCTGAGGAAGGTCCAACTTCAGCGCAAGACTCAAGCCTTCATCGGCGCCTTACAGTTTGCCTATAAGAGATTTATTTGAGGGCCACTTCACAAGCAGCGGGCAAGAAAATTCTTCAAAACAAAAGAAACTCAGGAGAGATGTTAAAATCAAAGGTCAGAAAGCAAACCCTCCCCTGCCCAACATGTGTGAGGGTAGGGGGATGTCCTTTCCTCCCCGCCTTGCTCTCAGCCCAGTGACTTCAAATACCTTCCATGATCACAGCAGCTTTCCATAGCCCCTCGAGATCTCTAAGAAAAGACTGTCTCTCTCCATCACCCCGAGGGGTGGTGATCCATCCCCACTACATCAAGCGCACTGCACTCCTGCTGCCCCTTTCCTACGTGCCAGGTATCACCAGATCCCTCCCTCTTCACCTGCTTCTGGAAAAGCAGAATAAGAAAAAAAGAATTGATTTTTTTTTTTAAAAAAAAAAGCTTCTTCGCAGAGATCCCACCCAGATTTGCAGTACAGCATCCCCAGTAAGGTCTGTTCTCCTAGATAAGAGCACATAAAAGCTCACCACACATCAGTGATGAGCTTTTCCTGTTCGCACTCTTGGGGATTAAAAGCGGTTTTTAATCAGGAAAAGAAGCCAAGGTATTTATGGAGGAATCTGGCGTTGCACCTTTTGTTGATCCCTCTGGGTCCAGCTGAGATGGGCTGGAGACAACGGCTACCAGAAATATAATGTAGTTGGAGGTGAATGCCTAGACAGCTTCAGAAGAAGAAGATGATGATTCAAGGCCACAAACTCCAACAGGGTGCTCTAACATCACAGCTGGGCCGCCACAATATAAAGTGGAATTATTCCACTAACTTCAGTGGAGTGATGCCAGTTGACATCTGATGAAGACCTGGCTTTGTGCTCGATAGCCGTGAGTGCCAGAAAATAATGACTCAGAAAAATAACCCGTCATTAATCCAATCCCAGTGTAATTATGGAGATTAAATTTAAACAATAGCAAATCGCTCTCTAAACATAACACGCTACAGAAGATCTTCAAAGGAGGAGGGCCTTTTACTTTTGGACAGAAAATACGACTGAGCTCGTCTTTGTTTCTTTGTGCTGGGAATCAAGCTAGAATCAGCTTGTAAAAACAGATTAAAACACTTGCACAACAGCTTCCTTTCAGGATTCGGGAACTGAAGGCAGTCTAAAAAAAAAAAAGAAGAAAATCAAAATAATGCACTAACCAAATATATAATACCCACGGGACACCAGAAAGTACTCAAAGGCATTTTCACAGTATCCACAAAGATGCCTACTGTATGGCCAGGAAAGCTGTTCCACTCCGCACTGGGAGGCAGGAGGGACCAGCTTCACTCCGGCAAACGATGGGAAGAGCTAAAGGGAAGGTGAGGAGGAGGAGGAGGAGAGCCCTTGGCAGAGTGCTCAGCAGGAAGCTAAGCCCAGGAGGCTGACTGCAGGCCACCAGCACTCACTTTTGGGCCTTCTGTGCTGTTCCCCTGGCAATGACAGAGGTGGCTTTGCAACCACAAAGGAGGTGGCCGCCTCCTGCATCCCTTCCCCGCGGCTGCTGAACGCAGACGGTAACAAAACCAGTATTTTCTTTCCCATATGCTGGCACATGTGGCAGGGCCCCGTGCTGAAAACAGTGTCGGGTCATAGGAAAACAAAACATCTTTCTGCTTAAGAGATGCCAAATTGCTTTATCAAAGGCACTACTGTTTGCATTTTTGTGGCAGTATTAATGCGGTTCCCACTGAGAAGCTGATAAAGACCCTGACTGCAAAAACACCCCTCTGGAAGAAGGGATCTGAAGCTATTTCTGTATCGCATTCCCAAATTAGTTATGATTAAAATAATATTGTGCTTTCCAAAAAGCCATTTTTACTTCACAGCCAGCTTTCATGCCTGCAGAGCCAGCGTTCGGGGAAGACGACGATGCTTCGCGACAGGAAGCGCTTCCCAGCAAGGCACGTGGAGGGAAGAGGATGCTCCTGCTGCTCCCGTTTGCTCTCTTGGCTCTGTATTTGCTTCTGTGTCCATGCCTACACAATAAGTGCCCGGGACACTTTGAGCCACCCACGGAAATCTTCTGCTCGTGGTGCTTCCCACCGTCCCAGCTCACCACGGGTCATGCCGCATTTCCTGCTGGCAGGGTGGCCAGCACACAGCTCCCTGGAATCGAGCAGCTGCCCAGGGGCACTGACCGGCTCTGGAAACACTTTCAGGATATTTTTTAAATGGTGTAGCAGTTGCCTGGCTTATCTCGCGCCGTCTCTCAAAATTATCTGCTCTGCCACAGGAATTTAAGGCAATTTGAGGAGACAGCCTCAAGTTGCCCCAGGGGAGGTTTAGGTTGGAGCTGAGGAACAATTTCTTCCCTGAAAGGGCTGGTCAAGCCCTGGCCCAGGCTGCCCAGGGCAGGGGTGGAGTCCCCGTGATCCCTGGAGGGGTTTCCAAGCCCCCCGTGGGGCTGTGGTGCTGAGGGACATGTGGCAGTGGTGCCCTGGCAGTGCTGGGGGAACAGTTAACTTGATGATCTTAAAGGTCTCTTGTCATAGGGCCAAAGGAAAATGCTGGGAAAGAGAGTGAAGGACAAGAAAAGGGAGATGGAAAAAGGAAAAGGAAATTCTCACCACTTCCACAGCCTTCTCCAGCAAAGGCAGACAGGCCGTGAAGCCCCTTAGAGCTCTCACTGTGCAAACATCTGGGAAGCACTGAAGAGCTGCAACCATGAAAACTGAAGAAGACTTAACAAGAGACAGAAATCCCAGAACATTTCACAGCAATTACAGCCATATGAGGTAACTGTCCCTCTTTCCGAGGCAGTAACATCTTGCACTACATGGACCTTGTCTTGGACAAGATGAGCTCTGGGTACATTCACCCTCCATGCAACCCAAGGAGGGATGCAGATGAGTCAACCAGACAGAGGGAGCTCCTGGCACATCTCAGTTGTGAAAACGGAGGTCTCCTGCCCTACCAAACCACCACAATCCCATTTTTTCATCATCCCACTGGCCCTGCCAGCAGCAGGGTGCTATCTGGGAGGTGACTTTTTTTCTTTACTTCTGAAATCTCATCTGCTGTCGACCGACGTAGCGACGCTGTGGCGAGCCAAGCAGCCGTCAGACACGTAAAAATCTGCAGCCGCTCGGGGCGGTTGGAGCAGAGGTCACAGAATGGTCATTAATAGCTTTAACTAACCTGCAGCCTTTCAGTTTCTCAAAACACAGCTTGAAAAAAGGAAAAAAGGAAAGTGACATCACGCAGCTTTAATGATCTGTGTAAGGGTGAAGAGTTTTACCCTTAAGAAAGAAAAAATAATTTAAGAAAAAAAAAAAAACCAACCACCACTTGACAAAAAGCCCCAGTTTGCCGAACAGCTTTTCTCTAAGCCTTCCTTTTTCTTTTTTTTTTTTTATATTCCCATATCCCCAGCGACCAGAAGCATATTTGGAATGTCTCTGTCCATCTGATAAAGCCATCAGCAGTTGCAGCCCCATGCAGGGGACACGGCTCCTCTTCCTGGCCCCAGAGCACAGTGCTCAGCCGGCTCAAAAGCCAGGGAGATGCCCCACTTTGGGAAAGATGGGAAAGTCCCGATCAGGGTGGGAAATCCTAGAGGAAAAAGTAAGACTTGAGAAAAAAAGCCCAACCAACAAAACATTAAAAGAACTATTAAAAGAGGATTTGTGGAATAATCCGTAGTTCCACATAGTTGGCCTGACTTTAATACAGTAGCATAGCTGGGTAGTTCACCTGAAAAACATCCAGCAGGAAAAGGGACAACCCCTGCCAAGTTCTACAGTTGGTTGGGTTAGTGGGTTTTTGTTTTGGTTTTTGTTTTAATCCCCTTCTATTTCACCCCCTCTCACTTTCACGAAATACACAAAGTGATCCTTGGGCTCTAAGCATTTAAAAATCAAAGTTACATACAAATGGTCTTAAAGTAACAGCACACAAATTGACTCCAAAAGTCCCCAGGTTAACAAATAGGAAATTAATAAACCTTGATGGTTTATAAACCTCACCAGTACGGAGGCATTTCTGGCTTTCACTTTGTCTTCAAAGAAAGACAGATCTTCATCTTAACATAAAGCATCTTCATCTTAACATGAAGACAGATCTTCATCTTAACATAAAGACAGATCTTAACATAGAGATAAATCTTCATCTTAACATGAAGATAAATCTTTATCTTAAAATAAACCCTTGTCCTTAAATTATCAGGTTCCTGGAGAAGGGATTTAAAAGGAACAAAGGAGAAGGTGTTAAAATTCTCAGCGGAGCCGCTTGCCCACAACTGAATTTTTAGCCATTTGGCTTCTCTCTCCACCTTCCCTCCTTGCGATTCCTGCCCCGGCTGTTTGGCTCTCCCAGCATTTCTCTGCCCCACCCAATCCAGCCTTGTCATCACTGATTTAATTTTTCCACTCCTTCTCTCTTTGCAATGCCCTCCTCTCCTGCCTGGGCTGGTCACGTGCCACCCTCGGAGAAAAACGTCAAGACTCTTCCAACTTTTAGTAAAGATAAATAAAAAGAGAGATCAATTTAACTCAATATCCACAACTGATTTCAAACTTTGCTCTTAAAAGATGTCTTACCTGGTGTCATGCCTAGTGTTTTTAACGCTGTGAGCAGCTGAACTGCCCAGATGCAGATTTTAGTTTATGACTCAGTGGTGAGTCCACTGGTTACAAAAAAAAATGGCTTTTTGGTGGTGGTGATTTTCTTAAAGTCTTTGGAATTTTATTATTTTTTTCTTTTTTAAAACTACTTCAGGGTGGTCATGCTACAGATCTGCCTTAGCAAGGCTCCAGGGAGACAGCTGCCATACCTAGTCAGGTTTTATCTGGTTTATTTTTATTGAAGAAGAAAGTCATCAACCCTTAGAAAGCTTGGCCCAGGCTGGCACCTTAGTGCACTCTCTTTACAAACATATAGACAGCAGGGTGATCTGACACACAAAATCCTTTTTAATGTGTATTTGCTAAATGATTTTTACCCCTGCACCCTAAACCACCCCAACAAGTGGGGTTGTGGCTGGTGGGAGTGATGTTTTTACTTCTCATATAGAGACGGTGAGGCTAAAGCTTTATAGAGTGTTTGCAGGCAGAAAAAAAAGGCAATTAATTAGATGGTGTGACCTTGTAAAGAGCTTCCTCCATTCAGAAGAGAACAGGAACCTAAATGTTGTAGAAGTGATGTTTGGAGCTGCAGCTGCTATTGGACTTGGAGAAACCTCCAGCTCCAAACCAGCAGTGATGAAGAGCTCCATGATGAGTTGTAATACGCTTGATATTGAGAGAAGGGGATAAAAATTATTCTAAAACACATGCTTTTTGGTAGAACAGTCAGACACACCAGGCAGAAAACACTGCGGGATCTCAAGAGGAAAACACCACGTTTAAAGTGTTGTCTCCATTAAACTGAACTTGGGGGGAGAAGCTGGTAGCGAGGAGCCCCCTCGTATCGACCTCACCTGCATGGACACCGCTGCTCACACGGGTGTTGTGATGAGACTGGGGACTTGGAAAGCTCTCATCAGTAGGTGCATGAGCAAATATTTACTCTGATCCATTCCAACTCTCCGTGGTTTACAAATCCTCAAGAAATAAAATAAAATAAAAAAAAAAAAAGAAAAGAAAAGAAAA
>JAAGNO010026513.1:0-25717 GCA_033439905.1 Ceryle rudis
GCCCACACAGCAACAGATCCAGGTGGGGTTGGAAAGTCTCCAGAGAAGGAGACTCCACAGCCTCTCTGGGCAGCCTGGGCCAGGCTCCATCACCCTCACAGTAAAGAAGTTACATGTGCTATGGCAACGGTAGCAGTATGGGACGGGCCCAGACTAGAATTGGGATATTACAAGAGTAGTTATGTCTTTGTAGTAGTTAGGTAGTAGTTAAGTCTTACTCTGAGACAATTTTGAAAGCTGGTAATATACCAGCAAAGAAAAAAAAAAATCTTGGTTGGATTTTTGTCACACAGGTGAGCTTGCAAAAAAGCAGAATAAAGTTACATCTGTAATTTCAAACTGAGTGCATTGAATAGGTGTGACAACATGTAATTGATAGAGACCCCATACAGAGAAGTCCTTCCCCCATGAAGTCCTTCCACAGATCAAGCCTATGTGCTGATCACAGAGGTCCTGCTCTCTTACCAAGGAATTTTCTCTTCTTTCCTTTAGAAGAGCTGCAAACAGCAGAAGAGAGGACACCGAGTAAGTCGGTTCCTGGCTATAGCAGCTGCTGCTGCAGAGCACAGGGACTGTTGCAATTAAAGTTTGTGTTTACAGAGGTGACATCAATAAACACCTGAAGTTTTGCGTTCTGTTTTGTTGTTGTTACTAGCCCTGATGCTAGCACGCGTAAAAATGGGGTTCGTTCGCATATCTGGATGTAGTTGTGCTAATAAAGAAACTGCTGTGTCCTTGGCTCCAAGAAAATGTAAACAAAGGAGAAATGGAAAAAAACAAGTAAGATTAACAAAGGGTCCTTATGGCACAGACTCATTTTAGCTTTCCTGCAGCATTCTAATCCAATGCAGATGTTCATTTGCCTCACTCTTGGCAGCTGTGTTAGATGAACTTCCTCGGTAACATTTTCTCAGGGATTTATTATCCCTTTGTTAGTCTACCCTTAACTTGTTCATTCCTTTCATGTGACAGTGAAAACCCAAAATGTTGAGAAATCAAGCTAAATATATGAAAGAATTAGAAGACAATAGTAACACTGTGTAAAAGTAAATACATAATTTAGGTGATTAAATTAAAAACAATGATCTCTGCTTTTGTTTTATTATTTCTGCTAGTGATTATGTCTCTTATTTACTAAGTCAAAACAAACCAAATAATTATATAAGAAAATAAGAGAGATGGAGCAGTAGGCATGGGCAAGGCTTACATTTAGTAATAAGTTTATAAAAGTGTGTTTTATCAGATTTTTTTTAATAGTCTAATGCATGAAGCTCTCAGATAAATTATTTTTATTCATATCATAATATGTTTATAGAAAGAAGGATGGTTAGGGTCCACGCACCTCTAAATTTCCTGTGTAACACTGAAGCCTGACCTATTGCTAAGAAGCAGCTTCTGATAATATGAACATGGAGGAGAAGCCAACACTGATAAGTTCTTTAGCATTTCAGCTCTTCTTTTATTTTAAAACCCTTCCTTGAGTTTGATGCAGAAAAGTAGCAGACTGTTGGGGCCTTGAGTGCACCAATAGGCATTAATTTCTCTAAGCAGCCTGATCAGGGCTCTCCACTCACATCGTCTTCCTGTTGTGCCAGGGGCTTTATGGAATGTCCGTCCTGATGCTTCAGTCTTTGAGGTGTGTTGCAGGTGTGCCTATCTACGGTCCTGTCTCTGGTACCACCTCCTGGATGGGCTTTGGACCTATGTTGCAGTTAGCTTGTCTCCTGGATGGACTCAGGACCTCCACTGTAGACTTATCTCCAGCCCCGAGTCCACTTGTTTTTGACCAGACTCCCTCAGTTGACTGACCCTGGATCTGAGTGATTGCTTTGTCATGTTTGGGACTGTCACTGGACCTTGTTACAGGTCTGCTTGCCCAGTTCAGGTGCTGTGGGACAGTACCCTGGTCAGTGAGGTCTCTACCTGAGCTTCAATCGCTCTCAGCTCCTGGCTCACCTTTCCTTATGGAGCAGTCAGTCCTAGCTGCTCTGTGACACAGACTCCAAAAAGCCTGTGCTATTTTATTATAATTCTATCTATTTTTAGACTATCTTCATGAATTTCCCTGTCTTTTCACCATATTTCAATCAATTTCTCCCCCATATATGTTATCTGTATGAGAAATCTGAGTTTTGACAATTTTTCTCTTATTTTTGTCCTGTCTTCCTGACATAACTCACTGAGCATCAGTTTCCTTCCTTGAAGCATTTGTATAGAAGTGAATTCTCTTGAAGGCCATTTTGTCCCCAGTTTGATGTCTGTTGTCCCCCTGTTTGATGTCTGTACACTGTTGTGTACATATATGGCCAGCTAACCTGCTTTGTAGAGCAGCTGAGTTTCAGCAGCCTGAAGTATCCTGAGCAAAAGTGAGGTGACTATTTTCTCAACTATGCACTATGTCCATGACAATCACAGAATCATAGAATCATTTAAGTTGGAAAAGACCCTTAAGATCACTGAGTCCAACCATTAACCCTGCTCCACCAAGTCCACCACTCAGCCATATCCCCCAAGCACCACATCTAGACAGCTTTTAAGCACATCCAGGGGTGGTGACTCAGCCACCTCCCTGGGCAGCCTGTCCCAGTGCCTGACAACCCTTTCAAAGAAAAAATTTTTCCTAATGTCCAGTTTAAACCTCCCCCGATGCAGCTTGAGGCCATTCCCTCTTGTTCTGTCACTAGTTACTTGTGAGAAGACACCAGCACCTGCCTCTCTACAACTTCCTGTCAGGTAGCTGTAGAGAGTGAGAAATTCTCCCCTCCAGACTAAACAGCCACCGTTCCCTCAGCTGCTCCTCACAGGACTTGTTCTCCAGTCCCTTCACCAACTTTGTTGCTCTTCTCTGGACCTGCTCCAGCACCTCAATGTCTTTCTTGTATTGGGGTGCCCAAAACTGAACACAGTACTCAAGGTGCCTCCTCACCAGTGCTGAGTACAGAGGGACAATCACCTCCCTGGTCCTGCTGGACACACCACTTTTGATCTAGGCCAGGATGCCATTGACCTTCTTGGCCACCTGGGCACATGCTGGCTCATGTTCAACTGGCTGTCGATCAACACCCCCAGGTCCCTCTCTGCTGAGCAGCTTTCCAGCCACTCCTCCCCAGGCCTGTAGTGTTGCCAGGGGTTGTTGTGGCCTAAGTGCAGGATCTGGCACTTGGCTTTGTTGGAGTTCATACAACTGACCTCAGCTCATTGATCCAACCTGTCCAGATCTTTCCGCAGAGCCTTCCTACTGTCAAGCAGATCAGCGCTTCCTCCCGACTTGGTGTTGTCTGCAAACTCGATCTCCTCATCCAGATCATTGATAAAGATGTTAAACAGAAGTGGTCCAAATACTGAGCCTTTGACTTTGAGAAGTCAAAGGGATTAGCTCTGGATTAGCTCTGGGTTAGTTCTGAGTTTATTCCACGCAAGTTTCAGGATCATATTGGAACAAGCCATGAAGACAATTGTGAAGCTCAGTTATTATTTTGTTTTATGTACAGCACCTAGAATAGATTTTATTTTCCTGATGAAGGCTAGAAGTAAAAAGAGAAGAAGAAGAAAAAAAAAAAGTAGAGGCTCATCTGGAAAGGAAATGAGAGATGCTTTCTGGTCCTTTGTAGGACTGAATGGTTCCATTGTCAGAAGTGCTGATACTTCCCTGTTTGCCTCAGTTCTGGAAAGAAAAGATCTTTGCAGGACCACTAAGGCAAAAGGAACTGTAACCTTTTAGTCTGACTAGAGAGAAAAGACAGGCAGATGAGTATTAGTCACATAACTTTCAAAATAAATACCAATCCTGTTGGTATCATGACCCAAGCCTTAAAACACATGAGATTAAAAAAAAAAGCAATTATTGGATTTTTTTTTATTTTTCTTCCACTTTTTTTTTCCTTAGATGAGTCTGAAGTGAGAAATTAGACATTTTCTTATAGGCTTTCTCCCAAAATATTGTAAATGGCTATTTTAAAATTTACATTACTTCAGGAATTGTGACATTAAGAAATAGATGCATAAATAGTATAAGTATTGCAAGAACTGCAAATTGTAGTTGGCACTACAAACTAACATGCAAAGCAAAGGATGACAAAAGTGTCACCCCATATTCAGAGACCATGGGTCTGAGAGGCACAGACTGGGATGGTAGCTTGGAAAAAGAAAGTTTCCTTTGTTCAAGCTACTTTCTTCTGCCCTGTGATAGGACAAGGGCCAATGGATGCAAGCTAGAGCACAAGAAGTTCCACCTCAACATTAGGAAGAACTCCTTTACTGTAAGGGTCCCAGAGCACTGGAACGGACTCCCCAGAGAGGTTGTGGAGTCTCCTCTGTAGACTTTGGATGAGACCCCTGGATGCATTTCTGAGTGATCTGCCCTAGTTTTGTCCTCCTCTGTCAGGGGGTTTGGACTCGATGATCTCCAGAGGTCCCTTCCAACCCCTAATGTTCTATGATTCTATGATTCTTGGAGAATAAGATACCTTTCCACTCCACATTCCTTACTTAGAGATATCTTGACTCACCTGGCATCATCCATGAAGAAGCCAAATGTGACTAGCATGTTTACTGCACTCATTTTGCAAATTTTGGAAGTTTTTTATGGACTTCTGAACAGATATATACAAAAATTTATCTTTATGCCTAAGAAATGCACTGTTTCTTTAAAAGATCTGGTTGGATTTTTTTCACATTTGTGGGTTTTCTCTTAGTTAGCTTTCACATATATTTTGATGTTAGCATGTGTCACCAAGCTAAAAGCAATTGACTGAAAGTATATAAACTATCACTGGAGCTTCTCTTGAAGGGTGGTGACATATAAGTGTCCAGACCTATGGTTATTTGCAAGCACAAAAAACATTTGAAAATTACGAAATGCACCCTGTCTCAAAAACCAGTTGCTGTTAGCTGATCATCTGAAATATCTGGATTATTCTAACGGATGTTGCAGAAGAAGTTAGTGTCTGAATTTTTAAACTTATTCTTTCAAATTGTTTCTGATTTTGAATGAGTAAGAAAATGAAGAAGCAAAAATTAACCCACCTATGATGGCTGAAGTATCTTACAAACGGATCACTCTGGTCATTCCAGGAGACTCAGGCAGTGTGCCATTGTAAAGCCCCTGCAGACATGTGACATACTGGTAATTCAAAGTGTCAACATTTCTTTTGAAAACGCCATACTGCTTAAGGATCGCAACATTGCTGAGAGGTGTTTTGCTTGCCATCCTCTACAACTTTAGTGAGGAAGAAACCATGACAGAAGATGGAAGAAATTACAGGTTTGGGTATTAAATGCTTCCTGAACAGTTAGTGTCAGCAGGGCTTGGTAAAATTCATGAGAGAATTACCCCCTAAGAATGAGTGTCTGTGATCCAGAGACTTTCTAGAGGTGTTTAAAGAAAGCTTCAAACACTTTCTCAGTCTGATCATTTGGTGAGTAACAAACTCCCACCATAATGTCACCCTTAGTGGCCCTTTCCTCTGGTCCTGACTCACAAACTCTCCAACACACTGTCATCTGTCTCACAGAAGCACTCCATTTATTCAAGCTCCCTCACATGGATGTCTGCCTTCCCTGCCTTTCCTGGCTGTCTTCTGTGACCAGCTTGTTTTGATCCACTGCAGCATTTCAGCCTTGTGAGCACCCCACCATGTCTCAGTCATTCCAATGATCCTGCAGTTGTGTGACCACACCTGGAGCCCTAGTTCCTCCTGCTTGTTTCCCAGGCTGTGTGCAAATTTGTGTACAAACACTTCAGAAGAAGAAAACGGAGTGGAAGTGGTTCCATCTCAAGATATCTCTCATATGTCTCACCCTGTACCCTTTGCAATCAATCAATTACAAAATCAAAATGGAATCAATCTCCTTTCTGTCTACCCTGATGCAGCACAATCTGTGAACTCCTCCTGCAGCTCTTTACCTTGATGTCACAGCTTCTCAACCAACACACACCTCCCGAAGGGAAGGACACTGTCTCTGCCTGCCCCAGCTCCAGAGAAAAGCCACAGGCACGCTTCTTGCAGCTCCAGATCTGGAAGATTTGCATCCTTCCTCTGGAGCTCTATCTGGGTTGAGGGCACTGGTGTGTCAAGACTCAGTCCTGGACACAAGCTCTGTTTGGTGCTGGGTACTATGCCCTGTGGCATATCTCCACCATTGTTGGATACTTCGTTGGGCAGCACTCTTCTGCACAAGCTGCTACGAGCTGCCCTCTGTATCTTGTAGTCAGACCAAAACACATTTTGTAAGGAATGGTTGGCAGAAGTGATTAGAAATAGCTAGAGTTGGCTACCAGCAAGTATCTCTAGACTCTAGCAAGCACCATGAAGAAGAGCTTCTAGAAGTTTTCTGACTTTATTAAAGTTTCACTGACTTTATTAAAATTAGGCTGTTTCTACAGAGTAATTCCTGACATATCTGCATGGAGCAGGAAAACATGGAGCAGAAAAATACACTAAATACAGATTATGGTTGAGTAGTGCCTGTGGAGCAGGAAACAAAAGCCAAAAGTATGCGAGCAAGGCTGACAGTGCACAGCATTGCATGGTTATGCTACAAATACAGCTTCCTCTGTCGACAATGATTGATCCAGGATTCCTGCAACCAACACATAGTCTGGATATAATATAAGTAATGCCTGCAGATACTCAAATTAAAATGTTTGACAAAAGTGGCTGTGTCTGTCTCCCTTGCAAGTCCATTCTGCTGTTGAATATAAGCCAGACTTAAATAGGTTTAGGAGGGCCTACATAATGATTAGCATTTTAGTAAAACTATTTCTCACAAACATCTTGTGTGGAACTAATGTGAATGTTTTTCCAGAGTAAGACTCATTTATCATTCCAATATTTATATGTTGCTACATTCTTTGGCCTTCAACACTAACAGGACCTGAGTGGGAAGCATTCTGCTCTCCAGGATAGAGAAATTACTCTCAGAACTTCCCTTTTTCATTTTGCTTCTGTAGTTAAGAAGAATTCAGATTCCTAAGCAATTCCTTACATTTTATGTAATGGTTGTGCTGCAGCATCTAGAAAGCCATCGTCGCAGGAGAAATTTTAGATCTTGAAAATGTACCATGTCTGAGAGCACATGCTGAAAAGCAAAAGGTACCTGGAAAAACTTGGAACACTTTATCATAAATATACCCTCCCCCCTTCAATGTCCTCTACCCAAAATCCCATGTCACTTTCCAAACACAGAACCTGCAAGCAAATTAGTTATTTTAGTTATAATATAGAAAATGTGCAAGTAATTAATTTTTGGAATAAAAATCTATAGTCACTCTTACCTGGGGAATCTTTGCTATCCTCTCCAGAATAGCAAGTATGGATGAATATTTGATTTTTACACTTGTATCTGATGCTTAAAGTATGAGCCAAAGTAAGGCAACTCTTCAGTCTTCTGTCGGTGGAAGAGTATTCCCCAGAATACATTTGCAAGATATACTTCATTGGCAGTCTTACCTGTACCGAAAATAAACTTTGCACTGCTTGTCCCACTGTCTGATACCTGTTGGCTGTGTGTCCCACCTCTTCATTACTGAAAGTTTTGATTCAAATAACCAAAATCATCATACTTTGGCTAAAACTAGTGAGCAAAATTTTTCTAGAGAAATTAAGATCTCCATATAACTGTTGCCTTGTTACTCCACTGGGTGATGGGGGAGCACCATGAGAGAGAAAGGCTATTGTCAGGACCAGGGCCATTGCAGACTAGCCCACAACAGTGAGAGTTACAGGTAGCCCCAGTGTCTTCTGTCTTGTGCACAGGGTGGCTCTGGGACAGAGTAAGGCTTCAGTGGTTTTAAAGTTTTTTTGGCTGTTAAAGAATAGCACACAGATGTGTATAAAATACCTGGTTCATACCTCAGAAGTAGGTATTCAAAATACTGATAAACTTTTAGTTTCATTAAAATGAGAGGAGAAGCTAAATCAGCTTTACGAAGCCTTCTGCAGGAAATTAATTTTAAACAGTGTCTGAAGACATTAGGTCTTCCTGCTTCTTTTCAGGTTTACCCTGGAGAAAAACTGTACTCTTTCCATGACTGAGGAAAAGAAATACCAAAAAAGCAGATAAAAATCAAATTAGACAAGATTTGTTTGAGACAAGGACTGTGTATTAAGAAATGCAGTCAGAGAAGGACACAGTAGTCAGAGTTGCCTAGCAGCCTGTAGCTCTGCTGGCACAGAGATAACACGGTAAGGAAGAAGCCTTTCCTCTATCTGTGTTCCACAGAAGAGTGAAAGAAAACTATTTTTCCTGCAGGTGAAGTGAGCACAGAACAGATCTTCTAGTTTCCTTCACGAGCACAAAATCTGAACATGACAATGCCTTGAGCCCCATACCTGTGTGTCTGCTGTGTGAAATCTCACCAGCATCAGCTTTGGCAGGACCAGCATATTCTGGTGGTAGCTGCAAGAAATTGGCCCAGGACTGCTCATCTGTATGCATGAGAGTGAGCAAGTGAAGCAGGTTTATACAGGACTGGTTGCTTAGAAAATTCTGTTCTTTGGAGAGACTCCATAAGCAATCTGACCTAAGTTGGTCCTGCCTTGAGCAAGGGTTTGGACCGGATGACATCCAGAAATCCTTTCCAGTATAAATTCTTGGAAGTGTCTATGATTCCACAGAGGCTTTTGGTAGGGAGGTGGACTGTAAGGGCTCATTCACACTGCCAACATGCAGTCTTGAGGTATTAACAGAGAATATCATCAGGAGACACATACCAAGCCTGCCCTGTACACGCTTCTCAGAAGATGCCGATCTGGATCAAGAAACTGTCCTTGTAAAGCCCATCCCATAGCTAGGAAGAGACTGACCTTTTCTGGAAAGTATACTTTGTATGTTTGGAAAAAGATAAACACAGAAACCAGACTGTGATGTTTGTAGGTCAGACTGTAACAGGCATCAACAGATAGGAGGAGAAGCTGGGTGGATAGCATATGATGCATGGGTAGGAAGGATGGTGATGGGTGGACCAGGCCCATGCCCATGAGGCACAGTGGTGAAGACTCTGTTCCTGACATCAGCGTAGACCAGTCTAGATAATGTATAGCTCACAATGAGACAACTCCCCATGGCTTTGCAACTCTTCTTGCCCCTTTGCAAAGTGATGATCTAGCAAAGTTAAACCTGAGAGGTGGAAGTACCAGCTGAAAAGTATCCCAGGGATACATGTAAAGACAATTTCACCTAAAGATAACATATTTTTATTCTACTTGTGTACCCATGCATTCTTAACTCGGTACGTTTGTTGCGAGACCCCAAGCAGTCCAGGCTGCCTTCCACTGGATGGCATGAGAGAGGATCACAGGGCACACATTCAAACGGGGTTTGCCTGGGTGCCTGAATGAAAACTTCCAATGAACACGCAACCATCGAGCAGGTATGTGAATAGGACACTGGCCAGCATGCACTTTAGCTAAAGCTTAAGTAAGTTGCTCAAAGCTATTTAACAATCAGTAGCAAGGCCAGGAATAGACTATTCTAAAACTAGGAATGGTCTGGTTCTAGCATGTCAGTCACATAGTCTGATTTTCTTTTTGGGAAAATCCCTAGTAGAACAAAAGTGAAAAAAAGAGGTTTTAAGTGTCCACATTTTATGTCAGTAACACAAAGGAAAAAATAAATGAATATTATGAAATGCAACTTAGTTTATCACTTCAGTTAATGCTCTGATGAGCCTCCCAGTTACCAGATGTAGATGATTAAAAAGAGGAAAAGTAAGACAGCATCCATGCACACTACATATTATTCTATTACAAATACTGAATGCAGACTAAAGAAGACTGACCAGAATGGTACCAAAAAATAACATTCATGAAGGGAAGAAAAGATGGAATTTACAGGCTAAAAACCTATCTTTTTCACAGAGTGAATCCTACAGGTACTTTCAGAGAAGTGAATCTTGGCTCACCTCCCATTTCTGAATCTGACTAATTGCCTTCAGAAGGTTCTCAAATCCAGCCAAGCATGTGGAAAAAGTTTTACATTAGACAAGAGTCCAAGTATTTAAACTATTGCAACAGCTGCAAAGCAGGTTTGCAGGCAATCTTATGCTCATCCAGGATGTTGCTCTCTGGATGAGCTGTGCTGTAGTTGTCCTGGTTTGATGTCCTGGCTCTCGGGTCAGATTCAGGCTTCTGCTGTTTGTAGCTTGTGTAGTGGGTGGGCCCCTTGCCTGTGTATTGCAGCTTGTCCCCAGTCCTGCTTCTGACCCCACTTCCCAGATCTGAGGGGTTACTTTGTCCTCTTAGGGACCTCCAATAGACCCTGTTCTCAGCACCCTGCATGCCTGCTATGTTCAAAGCTTGTGGGGATGCACCCTTATTGGTAACAGTGTCTGATCTGTGATGATAACCCACTCCCAGCTCATCCCCCTTCTCTCAGTAGTACCATTCCTGCTGCTGCCGGGACCCAGGGACTTCGGGAAACTCAGTCCATTGCAAAATGGTCTGGTCTGGAACTGCTACTGAAATGGAACTGATGTCCGTGGGCTCCTCCATGTACTAGCAGTCACTGTTTGTCCCAGAAGGAAGAACTATATGCAATTCTCTGATTTTACCATGAGCCAACAGGCCAAAAATTGCTAGCGTTCTGCAGTATGTAGGTCTGTATTCAGTACACGTGCAACAAGGGAGGACACATTGCTTCCCAGTATGACTGGTCTGCAATGGGTATGATTCTTTTGAAAACTGAGGGGAATGGTTTCTTTGACAGAAGTCTTCTAACTGCCCAACTCTTTGCCTCTGTCTCTTCCTCTGCTCTCTCTTGGCTCTCTCTGGGTTCATATGAAAATGCGAATACACCTTTTTGATTTCATTAAGTGTCTGGGACTGCACGAGGTTATGCAGAATTTTCTTTGTTTCAGATGCGGAAACCGACATACCCAGGGACCGATACACTTGTCATGATGCAGCCAAAAACTGGCTGCGTTCCACAAGGAAGAGAACTCACTGACTCAGGAGCACCCATAAGTTCCCAAACTGTGCTGTGTGAGCAACTTCCAGAAAGCACACAGCTGTAGCTCTGCCTACTTGCTTTCTTGTTTTCTTGCTCTTCTAGAAGGCACACAGTGATAGCTCTACATGGGCAGGTATTTCTGAATACAGACGAGTGCTGATGTGTCCACAGTGAGAGGGATACAATTTTCTGGTCCACACAGATTGGAGTTAGGACCAATACTTCCCCCATGTACTTTCACCCTTGAGTGAAACACACAAAGATAGAGGAAAGAAACTCCCCAAATTAAGTCTTGTGGAGGTTAATGCCCAAAGGGGTATAGGAGTTATTTGATACAGAGAAAATATGGGGATCATGTGAAACTTACTAGGGCATGTTTAAAGGGAAGGATCAAAGGTGAGGAGAGGCAGGGACCAAGATGGATTGTGGAGGAATGAGCATAGCAAAATAAAGTGGATAAGAAGTCAGTTGCGTGTTAACATGTGGCTGCTCGATATGCTTGTCTGACTGAGCCATCACTGCGCTCTGTCCTGACTTCTTAAATCTTATTCCTAAACATTTCCTGTGTGGATGTGTTTGACTATGTGTGTGAATACTAACAAACCAGACACTGTTTCCATCTGTCCGGTTCTGTCGGGTCAGCTGGGTTAATAGCCCTATTGGGCATACATGCTCATGCTCACGGCCTTGGGGATGTGGAGCTGCAGCAGGTTTGTGTCTGGCAGGCTGGGACAGCAGGAATCCTTTCTAGCATCCTCCTTGGAAAAAGATAGGAAAACTAGCTTGGGGGGAGGCAGAGGGTGTGTGTGGCTGTTTGATTTTGTGTGTGTCTGTGTGAGGGTCCCTCTCCTCCCAAGTCAAAGATTGTCGGTCTTCTCATTCCTTCAAATGAAGCATTAGCAGAAAGTTAATGCCTCTGGGGCAAGTCTACCAGTTCTGCTTCTGATTACTCACTTTTTTGTTGTTGTTGTTTGTTTTTGTGAGAAACCTGTTCATCATTAGTTTATTGAGAAATAATAATGAAATGTAACGAAATCCAGATTCCAGGTATAAAAACTTCAGAATAACTGCAACTGACTCTTGGTCTTCTTGTCAAAGGAGTCATCATGAATCTTTTATTCCTTTTTAGAGCTAGATTACACTCCCCAAAGGTTCAGTGATTCAGCTATATGAAAACTTGAAATTACTTACTGCTCAGTTTCAGAAGTGTTGCTCTACATTGTATTTAATATGTAATCTACAAATAAGAATTGAAGAGTAATTGGCAGGAGGTTAATGCAGAAAAGAGGTCTTTCAGAAAAGCAAATGCTTTTCTAGTTCCCATGGCATGAGCCCAATATTTGTTTAATATTCCTGAGAGAAAAGAGAAAAGCAGAACAAATGTTAAACCTCCCACACACAATTCTCAAAGTAATATTATTATTCCCCCTAAGACTCCAGCCTTGCTGTCAAACCGCTTTTTCTATCACATTTCCAAATGCTTTTATTGAAGAAGGATAATAATTCTAATTATCCAAATTTTAAATAAATGAGGTTCTACTCAAATAAATCTGCTGCACACTCTGTCCTTGGAAAATCTTGTACAGTCATTCACCTAATTTGCACAGTATGATCAGAGGGACTTACGAATCTGCTTGTGTAAAGGGGCTATTTGAGTAATCATCACCTTTATGGGAAAATTCCTGGTTTGTATCATTTGTATTCATACAGATGTTCTCAGTGTTTATTCTACAGAGAAATATCCACTTGTGCAGGTTTTTTGTTTTGCATCTTCCAGCAATGCTGTACAGCATCTGGTGTACTGCCCAACGCTTTTTCTTATCAGTCCTGGTGTCCACCTTGCGTATTTCCTTGGGCTGAGCAAGAACATTCTTAGAATGTTCAACAAATTTATTTGTTGGTTTAGGGTTTTTTTAGATTTCTGTTCGGCCATCTTTACATGCCTTTGGGGAGGGGAAACATTATCAAAGTTCTTTTTACTGTATTTTATTTGTAAATACGTTTTCAAAGCTGCAGACTTTGTTATTCCTAGAAACTAAATTTTAATTTGGCACGCAAGTGATGGTACCACAGGTGCTTAAACACTGAAATAAGGCTACACAATTTATCTGGTAAGGTCAGAAGTGATGTACAGTGAGGTAATTCAAGAAACAGCAACAAAAGCAACACAGTTAATTCAATAGTTGGAAACACACCTTAGCTTCTGTGTGCACACATGACATGACAGTTCTTCTATTGGCATTTATGTAGATTTCATTAGAAAATTTCATTCAAGCCTTCCCTGGACTAAGTGGAAGAGGAGCAGGCAGAGAAGCTCAGACGAAATGCTTTACAGCAGACGTATTGGACAAAACAGCTGCTTCAAGAAAAATCTACTATAAGAAAACTCTGTTAGACAATCACAGTCTTTGGACTTCAAAATTACTTTGGTCCTTTAAAGACCTGACTTTAGCACCAAACTTTAAGTGCAGCAACAGTCTCCTGCGCCCCTCAGGAACTCAGGCAAAGGACTATACTCCAGATAAATGCTTTTCTGAATTAGAATGTGCCAAAGTTTTTGGAATGTTTCCAAGTAATCAACCCTTTCTACTTTAAAGCTGCTTGGCCATCACGCTATAACCCACCCACAGATGTTTTTGTCACCATATCTGGTTGCTGCTAAGAGCACCCTACAGCCAGCTGTTAGCAGTCTGAGGAAGATGAGTCCACATGCTCTAACTGAATAGAATACATCAGCTGAAGGATAAACCAGGCAATATATACTAATTATATACTAATATCTTTTTAGTGCAGATGATGTGCAAGTATTTGCCAAAGCAAACTGAAGTTAGTTTTTAGGACTATTTTATGTATATTTACAGATTAGACAGAGTATAAAGGCAAGACTATAAAAAACCCCAGCTTTACAGTAATAAAATCTAGTTAGGAAAATAATCAGTAGAACTGGAAACAGTAATAAAAAGCAATTATACACCTTAATATGCAGTTAAATACTCTATTTGCAACATCTGTTCCATATTCCATTCAGCTGGTAGAGTTGACGGGATAATCTTACAGCCATGAGATCTGAGGGCTACTTTCTTAGACAAACCTTGTCCCCTAGAGAGCTTTTTTTGGAGTGGGGAACATTAGCTGGGACATTGCTCTTCTTTAAGTGCACTTCTATTTATGGTAGGTCCCAGCAATTGTAATTATGCAGTAAGTGTGTTGAAATTATCAGCCTTTAGCGTGAGTTTAGTTAAAATGTTTAACAAAGGAATTTGATAACTTCTCACTCTTCAAGAGAAATGCTGTTCTTCTGGAGTTTTTACTCTGAAAAAAAAAAATGTTTTGGAAGCAAAATCTCTTACTGGACAACTCCAGAGACAGCCAGCGCAAGAGGTTGCCAATAAGCAGCCTACTTGGGCTCTCTTCCAGCAAAACTGAGGAAGGCCTAAGGGCCTTCAAGTGGTCACCTTTTGGTAGCCCTGCTGAGAGAGGCCAAGTACCGTGCAGCATAAATCAGTCTCTAACAGTCGGAAACACACACAAAGGCAAGAGCTGCTGTAGCTGGTTTATTTGTATCTGTAATTGCAGGCTTAGTTTTACAGTGAAACATAGCAAGCTCCTATGGATAGGTAATGTCAAGACATTAGAAATGATGGCATTCTGGAGTTTTGCTGATAAAAACATAAAGACGTAACTGAGTGGCCAGGTTTGTGCTTTGCTCTGCTGAGCTGTGGTGCTCACATCATGGTTTTACACAAGGCCCATATGTTTGCAGGTGGGTTGAAGATGATGCTGAGCTCTGTTCAAGCAAGAAAGTGCCAGCCCAGAGTCCCTCAAGCAGAATTTGCTGTGATGATCTTAAGCCAGAGTGAAAAGAGCAGCATGCTCCTCTGGGCCCTTTTGAAATCCTACCACCAAGCATCCTAATTCCTGTCTTTCTGTGGAAGTGGACGAGAGTAGCACAGACCTCTCCTGTTCCTGAATGATTCATCAGACAAATGAAGTATAACTGACTATTGACTAGTCTACCCTTTGAACACACTTTAGGAAGTCAGATCTTGATCAGAAATGAAAACTTTTAGCTGCTTGGAAAAGGGTCTACATTTGTTTTTGCAAGTAAAAGAAAATCAGTTTGCTATTTCAAGGCGACATAACTGTTATAAAATCCCGTGTTCCACACGCTTCAATATGCTGTGCTGAAAGTCTTCGCCTTCACCAGGCCTGAGATCTCATCATCAATGGCTACAGTGACTTATATCCTCGGTGTTTCTCTAAGCCCAACACACAGTGAATTAGACGGTTAAACTACAGCACAAAGTAACTTCTGCCATAGCATGGAAAACGGTTTGGATCACATTCTGCAACAGCTTGGGTTTGGATTTTTTTTTTTTTGTTTGTTTTTGGCAAAACATTTTATATCCCAGAATCTCTCTTTTTGTAAGGCTAAGCTGAGAAATTCTACAGTGTTACATTACATTGTGCAGAGTGATTTTCACTGTGGTAAACTAAGACTTGTTCTTTAGAACTTCTGACAATTTCAGTCAAGATTTCCCATTGTCACTTGATTTGCTAAAACTCAAGGATTTGTGCTTGCCATCTAGTGGCTTTAAGCAGAATTAGAAGTGATCTGTTAAAGTAGAACACATTTTTTTTTGTGCTGTAAGATGGTTGTTTAACTTGTGGTGATGTTTGAAAATAAAAAAAATTGTTCTGGAATGGTACCTGGAAAAGAGACTATTCTGTCCTTATAACCATTAACTGAAGACAGAAAGAAAATGGAGGATTAATGCGTGGCCACCAAGTCTCCTATGAAAAGAACATGATTACTGCATTTGAGAATGTAATAGACTTGCACTGACTGGAGGAGAAGGTAAGTGATGACTCTTCCAATGTGTCCTTCCTTACAGTAGTCACGGAATCACAGAACGGGAGGTGTTGGAAGGGACCACTGTGGATAATATAGTCCAAATCCTCTGCTGAAGCAGGTTTACTTAGAGCAGGTTGCCCAGGAACACATCCAGGCCGGTTTTGAATATTTCTGGAGAAGGAGACTCCACAACCTCTCTGGGCAGCCTGTTCTGTCACTCTCACAGTAAAGAAGCTTTTCCTCACGTTCAGATGGAACTTCCTGCGTTCCAGTTTGTGACCGTTACCTCTTGTCCTACCACAGGGCACCACTGAAAAGAGACTGGCCCCTTCTACTTGACACCCACCCTTTAGACATTTATAAGCATTGATAAGATCCCCTCTCAGTCTCCTCTTCTCCAGGCTAAATAGACCCAGGTCTATTAGCCTTTCCTTGCTTCAGTCCCCTCATCATCTTCATATCTCTCTGCTGGATTCTCTCCCACAGCTCCTTGCCTTTCTTGAACAGGGGAGCCCAGAACTGGACACAATACTCCACATGGCCACAGTCTACTTAATGCACCCCAGGAGACCATTGGCCTTCTTGGACACAAGGGCCCATTGCTGTCCTAGGGATAACATTGTCCACCGGGACTCCAATGTCCTTCTCTGTGGAGCTGCTTCCTGGTGTATCAGCCATCAGGAAACTTGCTGAGGGTCCACTCTGTGCCTTCATCCAGGTCATTGATGGGTAACTTAAACAAGACTGGACCCAGCACTGACCCCTGGGGAACACCACTAGCAACAGGCCTTCAGCTAGACACTGCCGCAGATCCCAGCTCTCTGAGCTCTTGTCATTCAGCCAGTTCCCAATGCACCTCACTGACCACTCATTCACATTTCCTGTTTCCCCATGAGGATGCCACAGGAGGCAGGACCAAAAGCCTTGCTGAAGTCAAGGTAGACATCATCTAGCCAGCTAGTCACACCATCATAGAAGGCTATCAGATTGGTCAAGCACAATTTCCCCTTGGTGAATTCACATTGACCACTCCTGATAATCTTTTCCTCCACATCCTTAGAGACGACCTCCAGAATGAGCTGTTCCATCACCTTTGCAGGTGAGAGTGACTGGCCTTTAGTTTCCTAGGTCATCCTTCTTGCCCTTTTTGAACATTGTATGAAACTTGAGTCATTTGCAATTGTGTACTCTGTTTTTCGCACTGGAGTGACATTGGCTTTCCTCCAGTCCTCAGGCACCTCTCCAGTTCTCCATGATCTTTAAAAGGTGATGGAGAGTGGCTTAGCAGCAACATCTACCAGCTGCCTCAGTGCTCATGGATGCATCTCCTTGGGACCCATGGATTTCGGGGTGTCTAGTTTGTCTAACTGACCTCATTCAGCATTGGGCCCACATTTTCACTAGTCATTTTCCTTCTGATATACTTGAAGAAGCCCTTCTTGTTGTCCTTTACAGCTGTTGTCAGATGTGATTCCAGGTGGGCCTTAACCTTCCTGGTTACATCCTTGCATACTCTGACAACATTCCTCTATTCCTCCCCTGTGGCCCGTCCATTTTTCCACCTTCTGTAAGCTTCCTTCTTCGAGTGTTTTCCTCCAGGAGCTCCTTACCCACACAGATCCTGTCTCCTTTGCTTGATTTCTTACTCACAGGGGTGCACTGATCTTGAGCTTGAAGAAAGTAGTGCTTGAATAATAACCAGCTTTCTAGGGCCCTCCTCCCTTCTAGAGCCCTAACCCATGGAAGTCTCCAAGCTGGTCTTTAAAGAGGCCAAAGTTAACTCTGCTAAGTCCAGGGTTGCAATCCCTGCTTCTTCCATGAAGGACTGTGAACTCCACCCTCTCACAGTCACTGAAGACAAGGCTGGCCCCAGCCCTCACATCCTCAGCCTTCTTTGCTTCTTATTACAAGGTCCAGCAGCACAGCTCTCCTTGTTGGCACCTCCACCATCCATATCATCAGGATCATCCCGGACTGTGTGTGCCTGGCTGTGCAGCCTTTCTAGCAAATATCAGGGTGGTTGAAATCCCCTCAGTCTGTGATACTGCAGTTTTCTCAGCACGGTCTGTTAATTGGCTGTGGCCTGGATATCCATAAGAAAACCCAAGCAGACCACAAACATCTTTGTCTGCCTTCATTAAAAGAATTTTTTTTTCTTTTTTCTTTTTTTGAAAAGTGACAAAGATGCAATGCTGAATAAGTTTCCATGGGAATCAACGTGACCACCTGCTTCTGTTCTGCAGAAAATGTGCATAGCTGAGCGTAGATGGTCATTAAATGCAGGACAGAAACAATTAGGTCTAGAACTTCCAGTGGACCCTGTTCCAGCTTAATGGCTTAACCCCCGGGCTGTAGAAAGGGTCCACATTTTATTTTGTCTGTTTGTCTAGTTTCATACATTTTGTACTCTTGGATATAAAGTAATGCACCTTCAACAAAAGGAGTGGAAAATACTTCCCTCCGAAACAAATACACCTTCTTTCGAGGTGATTTCCTTCAAAGATACCAAGTCTTTAGAATGTAAAATTGTGTTGAACTAGAAGAGAAAAAAATCCAAAATGTCCATTTTATGCAGGGAATGCAGGGCAGTATTTTCAACACAACTGGAAAATAGGAAAAAATAAGCCTCCCTTCACTGTGTGAGTTTTCTTTCTGGAATCACCACCTAAAATAAATCACTTGTCTGAATTAACTAGGATTTTAATAGAAGATTAGACTATTCCCTGTCATAGCAGATATCCATGTATCAGCAAAAATGCACATACTAAAAATGATCTCTCAATTCTGCTTAATTCTCAGAATACTAGTGTATCCTAATTTGAGTAGAAACACGTAAAACACCTACAAAATCCTAAGGAAAAGGTAAACTACATGGCTGTGGAAAATGACACCATCTCAGATCAAGGAGTGAGGCAGGGAGGAGTAAACTGCAGGAACAGCTGGTCTTCACTTTTTATAGCCTAGATAGAGTTGATGAGTCTACACAAAGACCAAACAGGCCGTGCTAGCAAGGTCTGCTTTTGAAGCAGAGGAGGAAATACGTACACCCTCGGTGAAACATACACGAGAACTTGTGCTTGGTGGAGCCTCTACGGTCCTTAAAGAATCTCCAGTCCAGACCAGAAGATAATTCCATGTTTTTGCATTACCATGGAAGTACTCTGATATCTACTACATGGATCATCAAGACAAGCACACGTTACAATGTACACCTATTTTGGATATTTTAAGTCTCTAAATATCTTTACTTTAAAAGCCACAGACCCTCTATGGTCTAGAGTCTGTGTAAAATTTTGCCTCTCAGTCTTCCTGTATCTGGCTTTTAGGGAAGTTTCTTGCATGTATCAAGACAATCTCCGAAACAACGATTGTGGGAAAAGCAGAGTACACAGTTGTAAACATATAATGAAAATAAACTTAAGACAGGCTTCTCAAAGAGGCTCTCTTTACGTAAGTACAGATGTCACAGTAAAAAATTACTAGCACTTGACAAGTTCTGTGCCATTTTAACGCACAGTTTAAAGCGTTTGTCAATAAAAATAGCTCATGGCAAAATCTTGTGTCTCAGGAATGTATAGAATAGCATTCATTTAAAAGACACTAACAAGGAAGTAGCAAAACGCACTATCAGTGAAGTATTTCTAACACAAACAGCTAGGAGGAATGCATTACCTGGCTATATCATCAATTCAATTCTCACTATTTTATCTTCATTTAAGAAAAGTTAAACTTCTAATCTGGAAACTCCCCTAGCATTTCATTCCTTCAGCTGACTGCAGGTAAAATACTGGTAAACACGGCAAGAAAAGAAGAGTTGACAGTTTTGTAACCAATATTATATAGAATATGTATGTACCCTATAAAAGTTGACTGACTCTGTTCCTTTAGGAATGGGATGCATACATTTCCTGGCTTTTGCACTACAAAATATTTTTCCACAGATGATTTTTAACTTCTATGTCATGTTTATAAAACCAAACCAAACTTCATGTATTTTAAAGATCCTTTTTTACACATTGTAGCTACTCTCCAGTGAGAAAACATGGTCCACTCTGGTTCACATCCTTGCAACACCACAGAAATAGTAGTATTACAAAACACAGTCGACTGATCTTTTGATTTGAAACTTTTGAATGTGCTGCAATTAAAATAATACTCGATATTAAATTACAAGATAAAGAGCTGTCAGTATAAAAGATCCGGGCCATCGCTGAGCACTTTCAATCCTTCTCAATTTCATCCTTGTCATTTCAGAAGCAATAACAAAAAACTTCATTTATGGCAGAAGTATCAGATCCAGAGACTGAATTTCTAATGTTATTAAAAAAAAAAAAAAATTTAAAAGTATAAAACCTTATGCATGGATTAAGATACAATGAACAGAAGTCTGCCCGCTTTTAATAACCGCAACAGATGAAAACTGACTTTTAGCAAGAATACTTACAGTCCTCTTACTGGTATTTGAAATAAAGCTTTTGAAAAATATGCTGCAAAACTTCTTAATTGTTTATTAATGAATGATTTGAAAAACTAAATTAGGCATTCCAGGTTTTAAGATGTAAACCATCTGTTTTACAGATGCAAAGAAGCTGCACAATTTGTATGAAACACGTCGGTTTCGGTGTTAATACAGCTATAAACCAGTTCCCGATCACACGCAGTCCGCAAGTTTCTTTCTTTCTTCAAATTGTTTGTCTACTACAAGTGAAAGAGCCTGAAGAAATGTTGTCATTGTAACACTGGGGGACTAAAAATAAAAGAACATTTTGTTAGACACGCTACAGCAACAGGTGCAATAGAGTATTTTACATACAAATCACAACATTTAAAAGAGAAATATTTGACTCCCATGTTACAAAGTTTTCAAAATGCTACAAAACAGAACTGTTGGTTTATTTTAAACCAGCCAGCGTAGTAAAGTCAAAGTCAAACTATGCAATGTCTTGAGTCCAGCACTATTCCTGTGGATTTGCTTCAAAATAGATTTTTAACAGATTAATATTAAAGTGGCAGAGGGTTTTCTTCCAGCAAGAAATTATCAGTAAACCAATGTCAAAGTTCTATCACGACAGTGTTCTGCCACATTTAATTAAAAGTGGAATGCTGTTGGACAGGTCAATCCCATTCATCTCCTTCAATCTCATTTTAAATTAGGGACAGCACAAATTATTTTCAGTCTACAAAGATGCAGAAGCAGTGCAATTTAGATTAAAAGGGGGGGTTTAGGCCCAAGCTTTTACTTGAGGCAGTGTAGAAATGTCTCAAAACCAAAGCAAAATATAATGAATAGCATATAAACTTACTTGAATATAAAGTGCATGTGCTAGGAAAGGAAGTTTTCTCAGGACTCGTCCACTAAGACCTTCACTTCTTCTACAGTAAAACAGAGACAAGTGCTGCTTAAATGCTAATATCTACTCTTAAAAGAAGACCTTTCATTTTTTTGTGTTTCTCCCTTCATGTCTAAAAACACATCACAATTCAGCAGATCACTTGCAGCATTTTTAGCAGAAGCAGGAAGTGAACAGACAACTTCAGCCTAGGGGAGACTATACAGTACAGAAAAGCAAGCAAGGGTGCAGAAATATCAGTCACATTTTCCTGCCAAAGCTTCAAAGCTTACTTCATCACTGACATAGCTCATTAATTTGGAGGAATACCCTGAAAGGGTATGGTACAGACATAACCTGTCATCCACACTTGGAAGGACCTGAAAAGTTTATTTTGAAAGCTGTACCTCATGCTTATCTCTTCCTTCCCATCATTTACACACAGCTTCCTTTGCCTCACCTACTTGATACGTATTTGCATCTCCTCCAAGCACCACTCTGTACGTAGAATTCAAACCTCTATTCTTGGAAAAACTTACTTGCTTTTACTCCACTCCCCCCTGGTTAAGACTTCATACTTCAGGAACAGAAAGAAAACACACTTTCCTGACTTTATGAATGTAATTTCGTTTTGTTCCATAGAAACAAGCACTTTGCAATAAAAAAATATTGCTCGGTATTGTGAATATCATTTTTATTGTTTCAAGAATTGTTATGCTGTTGTGAAAGACTATTTGATCTACTAGCATACTCAGCAAATCCTAAGACTCTCCACTGACACTTCACTCTTTTCCCTTTGCTTCTTGTCCACATATCTCAATGCTAAAAAATGACTTAGTAGATTGCAAGGCTTTCCAAGACACTGAGCAGGAACTAAGGCCAATTCTACTGCTGATAAACTTCATTACAGTTCACAATATCCACTGAAACCTGAGGCATCTCACTGATCCAGCCAGCAATTTGTCAGAAGGACTTCAAAGGGCAGAGCACCAATCAGAAGCAGGGCTAAGCTAAACCAGATCTGAGACTAAGAAATGTTGGCAAATCCTGGTTGCTTCCACTTTTTGTCCCCTGAAAGGTTTTGCCCTGACCCTAACAGAAAACAAATGAAATAGATGTTTCAGAACTCTAGCTGTTCTGAAATTCAATTACTTTCAGAAATCATTCCACAATTATATATATTTTTATCTATACAAATAAAATGTAGAATTTCAGAATCCTACCTGGAGATTTCTTTTAGTACAAGGCTCAACCTTGACACATTATTTTCTACGAAGCCTATCATCTCTAGCTCTCTGAGCGTCAGGAGCTGCTGTCGAGGATATATTATTTGACACTAGAAAGAAGAGTTATACACTTCTATAAAAAACTTAAATACATTCAAAATTAAATTCTACAGTAAGAGTGGAAATACAAAGAAGGAATAATATCAATGTATTTTTTGTTTTTATATTTAGGATGTTTGAGTTAAATGTCAAATTTATTAAAATAGGACATTTTACAGCCTTGCTTTTAAAATATTACCTTCATCAGTTCTTCCAAGCAAGACAGATATATTCTAAATATTGCTGCAGTGGATGGAGGTCCAATGTATTGCTTTATGTCAGCCCTGTCTACAAAGGCCATGTCAATTTTCTCCGTAATATTTGAAGTAGTCAGGATAACTACATTGGGATACCTTCAAGATAAAAGCAGATTTTTAGGTCATATGTACACAAGTTACGCCCTTTTGTGACTGGCAAATGGAAATCTTCCTTCTCATGACTCGAGCCGTTTCATGCAGTAAGCAGTCACTTCACTTCCATCAGCCAGCAGTTACATTAAATTATCTGAAGCTCTTGGCCAGTTACCACCAACCTGTTTCACTGCACATAGTCTCTTTCTTTCAGCTGTTTCTCAAGTTTCCATACTTTCTCCAACCCTATTTTAGAAGTGATATACATTAACTATCTAAAGCCTACTGGAACAGTTTACAGAAAAAAAAACCAACGTAAATTTGAACCTTTGATCTACATGTTTTCCATTTCAGTTCAGTAGGAAGTATATAATTTAACAGACAATGTGACACATTCTAACTGTGGATGACATTAGAGTGGTCTTAAAAGAGGAGTAACATCTTGCTCTAAGAAATACTGAAAGAACATTTTAAAGCATAGCTATTTCTAGATAAAGCCTGTGGACTTTTATGTATGAATAAACCACTTACCCTTAATTAGCTGCAAGACAGGGCCAAATACCAGGGGATCTTTCTTTCTGTGAATAGAGCCAAGTATGCCCAAAAAGGGGAGGGAAGCGGCAGGAATAAAACGAGAGATGGCATGCTGCACTAAATCCATTGCACAAAGTGGATCAAGCATCATTAATGATTGCTTCTAAGCCATGTGCTATGCAACTGCTTTAGAAGCTGTAAATAATGAATGAATTCTTCACTGATCTTATTCCTGACTCCCCAAAGCAGATGCCATGAACATCTGTCCTATACCTCTCCTCAGCTCTAAGGGAAGTATACCATCTGTAGATTTGATTGTTCATTTAGCGACATGCAAAATATTTTCTTGGATTACTCCTATTTCTTTTCACAATCAGCACCATTAACAAAGAATAGCTCACTAACCAAGTTGGTTTAATATTCCAGGTAGGAGTTAAGACTTTGCAGGAATCCTGAAACTGTCAATTACCTTTTGCTGTTGCAAAAATATGAGTTTACCTTTTAATCTGATCTATCTGTGTCAGTACGGCATTCACCACACGAATAGCATCCGAAGGCTCTGTACCTGCCTTGAAGGCACTGCGGGCTGCTGTGAGGCTTTCTACCTACAAAAAAAAACAACCCAAGGCAACCAACCAAACAAGAAAATCCCAACCAAACAAAAAAATAATCAGCAAACACACACACAAAAAGCCCAGCATAAAAGACTGCATATCTGAAGTGCTGTCAGCAAGCAAATAACCCAGACAATAAACCTTCAGATCACTGTGTATGTTATCTAAAACTTCATCTCCCAAATCTTTTGTTAAGTTGGAATTTACTAGGAGGAATGTCAAGGAGGTAAAGTGTAGTGAGTTAAATTCCTGTCTAGACAGCAGAATGGAGGCTGCTTTTCATTTTAATTAAATTTGGGGGGCGGGGCAGGGGGACACACAACAGAATAATGAATACATTCAATTTAGAATGATCTTCCCCATAGGAACTCCAGTTAAACAAAGATAGTAAGGTACCTACAACTAAATTACTCATGTATGCAAGTCTAAAGAGACTCTAGACAACAAACTGAACCATGACAATGGGTGTTAGAGCTTTACAACATACGTAAGAACACAAATAATAGAAATTTCGGCTACTTTGAAGCTTAAAACAATCAGAATCATAGAATTGTTTAGGTTGGAAAAGACCTTTAGTATCATCAAGTCCAACTGTTAATACTCCACTTGTGAACACACAGCAGCAAGGAAAGCTCCACAGAGAAATGTTTCTCTTCGTTTTCACTTGGAATTTGCTTAAATCATACTGTGCCCCTCCAAAATCTCTCAAATCTTCAGTAGTCAAGATTAAAAGTCACTCTTCCAGAAAAAACTATGTAACTCACAAAAAGCTTATATATGATTTAATTATTCTTTACAAATAAGCACTATCACAGTTCCCTCCCATCAATTTACTTTCTGTTAAATTTTACACACATCAATGCTATTGGAATCATACCTCATCAATCAGTACAAATACAAGAGCATCTTTGTCATCAATTAACTCTTGAATCTTCTGGAACATCTTGGTTACAAGCTTACCACTCTAGAAAAGACACCATATGCATATATTTAACTAGTCCCTTATTGCACAACTTTCCAAGCCTCACCATATTCAAAGATGGAAGTACTTGTGTTTTAAAATAACTTTTTAATACAGCTTCTGTTTAAGTGTTCTCAAACATTAATTATTCTGAATAATCTTCTATGCACAGTTATTTTATGAGATGAGCTCAACAGTGCAATTTCTAAAGCACGTATTCTACTTAATTAGCTACATCAATACATACCTCCGAAAACCACTTCGAGAAAAGGCTGTGGCTGTTGATCTCAATTAACTGTCCATACTTGTACCTAAAGTATGAGGGGAAAAAGAAGGATCAGCTCTATTATAAATGTCAGTGATATCATTTGCTTCCATAAGTCTCATTCCCTCCATTTCCATTCTTGAGTTCCATGAATCAGTACTTTACTTTTCAAAACATAATACCTTTTTCTGAGTTTGTCATTTCCAGACATGTGTCTCATTAGAATTCTTTATATTAAATTTCTGTCAGAGTTTCTTCATTAAGAGAGGTGCTATTTAAATACAGTCTAAGTAACAATTAACGTGCTAATGGCCTCATTCTTGTGTAGTTATAAGATTCTGTTCTGTATAGCAAGAACACATATCAAAGCATGATGCTCATTTGACTTAGCTCTGCAGGGATATCCTTAAGACAAAATACCTCAACCACGTGTTATATAGCCCACGTTTAGCATAAGGTCAGCTTGGGCTAGAGTCAGATCACTCCAATAATTACACATTATTTACATTACAACTAGTATTTTATAGATTTTT
>JAAGNO010026514.1:0-34081 GCA_033439905.1 Ceryle rudis
ACACTGCGCTGCTGGGCCCCCTGCTTTGGGTGACCCTGCTGGATGGAGCAGGGGGGTTGGACCAGACAATCTTCAGAGGTCCCTTTCAACCCCCACCATGCTGGGATTGTGTGATTCTGTGATGCTGTGATTGTGTGAAAGGGAATTAAGGAGAGAGAGACTTACATGCTGGGAAATAAGACCTAAAAGAGCTTTAATAAAACAGCAACAATAAAAAAGGTGATAATAATAAGAAAATAGATACAAATATATACAAAACCAATACCGAACTCCCCTGACGATGCTCATGCCACCAGTGACACTGCAGTGCTAGGACTGGGGCAGTCCCAGGCTGGACTCAGTGGGAGATGGGAACTGGAATCAGGAACTCACAGATTGGGAGTTAAGGCAGAAGAATGACCAGAGTCCTTCTCAGATCATGACCATTGAAGAAGAGAGCTTAACCCTTGTGATCCCTCAGCTTTATACTGAATATGGTGTATATGGGACGGAGTCACTTGTTGGTCGGTTTTAGGTCATCTGTCCTGATGGCTTTTCCCTGTAAGTGTGAACTTTTTTACTTACTTTCAATCCTTTCACTTTTGGCACCCCAATGTGGTACACAAGATTTATCAGTGACCTTAGTTTCTACAGGAGCAAGTAGAAGCAAGAGCATTTCGCACCCCAGTCCTTGGGAGTAACTACAAACATTGAGCACTATCACTGCTAGAAGCAGACACTGTCTGCAAAAATATACCAGTAACTTCAGAAAGTGCAGTAACTTAGAAGAGACTTGGCTGGAAAGTAAAATCACTGAAAGGAGGATCGCTTCTTTTCTGGCTCAGACCAGGACACTCCTGCTGACATGAAAGGATGGCTGGCCTTGGGCTCTAAAATTCAATCACTGCAGGTGATGCTGGCATCCTCTCTACGTGCCATCCTACACGGTAGTTTGCCTCATGCCTCGTCTGCTCCAAATCCTGTCTTCAGGAGGTCCTGTTGAATATAATGTATAGTGCTTTCAGACAAATCAAGACCCTGCTCTGTCCATAGCTATCCAGAAGGTACAAATACGATTCAGGGAAAACTTGCTCTTTCTCCTGAAAGGTTTTATTCTTCTGTAGAAGCCCAAAGGCTACTTCTCAGTACCATTACAGGCTGCTGCTTTTATGAGTTATATTCACTGCTGAGGCCAAGATGCCATAGAGTAGATTAAAGGAAAAAAAAAAAAAAGTGTTCTCTACAGTGCTGCTTCCATCTCCCAGGGCATACAGGGGGGAGTGAAGGGGCAGCCAGTGGTGTGGTTAAATCAGAGTTAGGTGCGTAAATACCTTTGAGAGTCTGGGAATGATTATTTAATGTTTCTTTTTAACGAAAAGAGCAAGGGTAGGGGAGTGAGTACCTGCTACATCATATCCAGGGCTCTGCCTGCCTGGGGGCACAGGAGGTGTCATGGGGTAGCACAGCTTCTGCACCATCCAGTTTCTTGGGGAAAATATGCCCTGGGTTCAAACCGAACAGCCAGGGCAAACATGAAGAAAACATGTCACTCACCAAGAGAGAAAACATGCCGAAGAGATGTCCGTGAAGGAACTCAAAGTCACCAGCACAGGTTCACACCCTGGATTTGGAGCGGGCAATCTGCCTTGAGGGAATGTTAGGGGTATTCCCAAAATGCTGGATCTCCCTTTAATCCTTCCTCAACATGTCTCCAAAAGGCATATCAGCACAGTCGTGGTAGGGAAGGTCTGAGTGAAGTTTGTGGCTGCTTCAGTCTCCATGAGCTAAGTAGGGTCAAGCTCCATCAATACTTGGCTGGTGATTCAATAAATGGCATCCTTCCTCCACTCTTAAATGTCATGTGTCAGTCAAGCTCCTGCTCTAAGCTGCCAGGATTGAGCTTCTAACACAGTTTTGCCCAGATGGCAATCTTCATACTGAAGTTTCACACAGGACACATACTTTCACTGTATAATGTATTTGCAGAACTTACTGAATTACAGCAACTCTAAAAATGAATTTTAAATTAAATGTGATTAAAAAATCTCAATTATACCTGTTTTCAATGTCTTTTATATTTCACTTCACCATGACTTCATAAAAAATCATGACAACTGCTTTCATTCTGTCAATGATTTACAGACAATACACCCTCCAGCAGCTGCTTGTGCTCCTGGGGGTACAGTCCCTTACAATTTTTATTGCTTCCATGCAATTATTTCTTCTGTTCCAGTGGATAACTGAGTAAGATATAACCATATGAATGTTTCTGTTATTACTTGTGATGGTTAAAATACACTAAGGGGGAATTCTCAGCATTAGGAAATTCTCTAGTAACTTGCAGCAGAAATGAAGACCAGAGACTTTCAATCTTTTAGAACTGAGTGGCTGAGGCCATGAATATAAACCCACCTGAAGATTCAGACAGCTGGGAAATACCAGAGGTGTACAGCTGAAATTACCCATTTAGTGGCAAATTTGGGAACCAGTCTGGAGGCTTTTCTTGGGAATGTGGCATCAGAGGCAAGTAACTGATGGTGGCATAAGTAAGGGGTGTAGGATCAGCAGTAGGTATGGACTGTGGTCATACAATATCAGCTGACAACTGTACCACCAACCCACAGTATGGAAACACACTCAATGCAATGGGTCACTCTTTCGCCAGCTCTCTGGATGTGATACAACTTCATTATTTCAGTAACAGTATATTCCTCAAATTTTCTCACATTATTTTCAGAACTGGTTCTGAACACCTTTTTTTTTCACTTTCTTCATTATTCAGACTTGCTGAAAACACTTTTTTTTTCCCAGCAAATATTCAGAACCTACTCTTATTTGCTCACAAAAGTCAGGTCATATCTTGTTTGTCTTCTTGATTCTCAGATATAGTTTCGGCTGAGAATTGCCACAAGAAAATAATATTCCATCCTAGAAAGATGAACACAAACTAGGGCTTTTTTGGACTAGCAGCGTGTGTGTGTGGTTGGGTTTTTTCCCCAGCAATAGTGGACCAAAGCAACAGAGCATACATTTCTAATACACACATATGCTTTCAGTGACATCACTTGTAGCATATGGTGCAGAATCTTTCCCTTAAGCAGTTGTTTGCATTAAATAGCTTCCCGATTAAGTACTTCACTATGACTCTGTATTTTTATAGTTTTCTTGATTACTTCAGTTGTTAAACTTAACAATGTGTTGTCAAGATCAGCTGGAAGGTTTAAGACATGCTCTAGATGCACCTTGTCCCCTGGCTATACAACTGTGTTTCCAGCATCAGCAGATGAAATGACAGTGGCTTCAGTGAGTTTCCAGAGGGATGGAAAAAGAGAATACCCAGAACAATATCTGAAAGATCAATTCAAGTCTCTTTCTGAGGGCAGGCTGTGAAAAAATGACTGGGTTTATAAACAACAGACTTTTGAGATCCAGCCGTGATGTACTTGGCATGAGCTAAGAAGAGAAGCTGCTACAAAACAAAAGCGACAGGCAAGAGTTATGACTCCTCTCCCCCGTATGAATGATGAGATTTTGTTTCCAAACTGGACTGCCCATTCCCTTCTCCAGTATGATACTTGCCATGGGCATATAGAAGACAGATTAAAGAGGCCAGATGCCATCATGTATTAACCTCCTGTGCTTTTCCCCACTTCACAAGAACAGGTAATTGTTAGTCTGGCTATATAGTTCCAGAACTGATCTGCTGAGAGGTAAGATTTGCTAGTCACTGTAGCTCATAGGTTTTATTGCTGGTGGCAAGATTTGTTTGCTTAGATATGTCATTCTTGATTTTATGTTTGCCAAAAGCAAAGTGATTTGAGCAATGAGATCTGGCATCTTTGTTATTCCAAGGAATGTCAATTAATCCAGATAGTCATAGGCTGACTATTATCCCTGTTATTAATTATTACTCTGTATCCTTTCCAAATCCACTTGGACATTTGAAGTGCTCTCTACTATTATGATTGTTAATCAGCATTGGGACTGATGTTGTTGAGGATGGTGCAAGGTCCATTCTGATCCTGGCTCCTGACTGTCTCCAAGTAACAGCCCTTGTCTTGCCCACTTTGAGAGTATCAGAAGGGTTGTGTTGCCTCAACAGATTCCTACCTGTGCACTGACACATGGATTATGATCATTCCCCATTTCAGGGTCCAGGAAGCTGTCCCTGGTGTTCACCTGTCTACATGTCCCATGTGGATTTTTCTTTTGTTTTTCTCTGCAGCTGAAGGGTGGGTACCAAGCAGCACCTGACAGAGTCCAGAGGAGATCTCTGTGTGAGTTCTGTTTCAAGGCTATTAAACTGTGTGTCCCTACTTTTCTTCCCAATTGTCTGTATGAATTTCTATGAATCTGGGTAGGCTGGTGGGTATATTATTTGTACATTTTAGATGAAAAGTGTTATAAAGTGTACACAACCCTTTAGTCTGATCAAATTAACCATGTAAGATGTGCTTCTCCTGAAGCTTATTAAGTTACCTAACTTTAGAGTGCACTGTAAATCACACAAACCAGAAGTTACAAGAGGATTATTCATCCTGTGAAAAATGTGGGTGAGATATCACACCTTTGATTCTAAAAGATGAAATATAAACTGTGTGCAGTCCGAGGCAGCCTGGGTCACTTATATTGCCTAGTATCCCGGTGTGTTGCTTATGGAGTGGTAACATATAGAGCTGAGGGGTGACAGGGATGATAAACTGCATTTCCAGAAGCAACAATGGGCATTAATCAACAAACTGAAAGGCCTAAATTGAAGGGGAAATAATAATAATTGTAATAATAGTAATAAAGATTATGACTTGGGAGATTAAAAGACAAAGGAGGCTCTTCTGGATGTGACTTGAGGAAATCCAGACCAATGCTTCAGCACAGTAGTGAGGGGAAATTTTGTGCTATAGGCATCTTGCTCACATGTGCTGAGGTGTGCTAGTCTCAGAAGTACTTTGATAAATCTGGGATAGACAGTAAAAACCAAACCAAACCAAACCAAACAAACAGAAAACCCCCAAACAAACAACAAACCAAAACCCAGTAACAGAAACCCATGTGCAAAGCATAATTTGTTTTGGTCAAAACTACCTCTAAGCAGATGTCAGAAGGTTTAGCTGAGAGTCTGAACATTTTCTTTTTCTGAAGGGGAAGCTGTAATAGGCAAGTGACTGAAATTAAACACAGTAACTTGGTGACTTTAATGAGTCTTTAAATCAAAGGTTCACAAGCTACCTGAAGTTGATTTAATATTCAAAGTAAGTGACAGAAGATGCTGAATGAGGGGCCAGGACTAATCAGATCAACTGTGTTAGAAAGCAATACTGGGGAAAATATAGTTTATGAGGAAAAAGTTTTATGTGCTAGATGTCATCAAGTAAGGGAATATAAGGAGAAGTGACAATGGTTAAATTTTTGGGGAGGATTTTAATACAAACAGCAGAAGCTTGATTAGGCAGGTAACTATCAAAAGGAAAGGAGATGGATTATTGTGCAGAAAGGATATTTTAGTGAATGGAGATGATCCACAAAAAGCCCAAATTTAATGGAAGTTCCTATTTTCTTTAGAGATGAAGACAACAAGCACTGCAGAAAAAAATAAATGGAGAGAGTGAATGAGGGTATAAAAATGGAAATTACTGCATCAAACTGCTTCATAAATGCAAATAGTATAAAACAATGTTCATCAAAGAAAGCCAAAGAAACTGGCCACAAGAATGACATCCAACACCCATTATTTCTAAGAAAAATATCAAATTACAGGCTGACAACTGCAGATAAGAAAGCAGCAAATAAAGTATAATGAGGAAAGGGGAAAGAAACGGGGAACTTCACTTTTCAACTAATGCCACTGAGGAAAAATGTGTCTATTTTCATATTAACACTTGACATGATGGCAAAGTACTTGGAACAAAGAAACAAACCACGTTACTAAGCACTGTAATTTGCTGTGTCGTTAGGATGTATGTTGCAATAGATGAGGATATGAAAAGAACTCTGCAGATGGCACCATTCCTATAGTTTTGCACAGCAGAAGATCAGCGTACAGTTTCTTTTCATAGACAAAACTCTCAAGTATTCACAATTTTTATTGATGTCCAGGTATGAAACAATTGTGGAGTCCATCAGATTTCTCTTGTGCTCAACATATGTCCTCTCTTGGAAATAAGCACAAGTTACGATTGCCGCCAAGCACATAAATACATGGAAAAGCATTCCTGGGGATGATGAACTCCTTTGAGTGAGCTTGCTGGTAGTATGGCTGAACAAAACACAAATGCCACATGAGTCTTAGTAAAAATGATGAAACTAGCACCCGTTCCTGCCAGTATAAACACATGGCAATTTTGAGCTGATCTTTCTCACGCTCGTTGTAACTGTAGGGGAAGATGGAAGTCAACGGAAACATGGAGTGAGATATTACTCATCGTGGCCATTGTAAATGAGTTCCCCAGAGGCTGTAATTTCTTTGAGGAACTTGCTCGTTCTAATTCATTTCACACACTAATCATGCCTATAATTTATTCTGCAGATATCTGCACTTCTGTGGTTTGTTTTTGGTCCTGACTAATAGTCCTCTGGGGTGAAATGTCTCACTGGGGACCCCTGAGTCCAGATCCTGCTGAACAAGAGCGGCTCAACACTTTCTGGGACTGTACTTGGGGACATCAACTTCTCTGTTTCTAAGGGGGCAATCCTCTGAGGGATGGGAGGCACTATAGTCTGGATTTTAGATTTAACACCGGAAGGATTCATTATCCCCAGCAAGTCCTTCCAAGATGAATACTCAGGTACCTCTTCCATATTTTTTGGAAAGCCAGTGGAGACCAGATGACTTACTAGGTAACTGGTTAAGCAGAACAGAGATTTTGGGGAACTCATTCTCTTTTTTTGAGAAGAGGCCAACATTGAGTCATTTCAACATAATTTCCTGAAATGAGGGTACAGAAGAGGAAGGTTTCTGTGCTTCCCTGCACGGAGCTTTGGCAATTGCTGCTGCCCACTGGGCTCCCTGGACTTTATTGCATTTAAACAATGGAGTTATCTTTTCCTCAAACTCACAAGGCGGTGTGAGCCAATGTTATGGGAAGGTGTTTGGTGTTCTCTGGGCATGCCTTGCAGCACATGAGCACTGAGCTTTGGCAGAAAAATAGATGCTGAGAAGCCAAGGACAGATGCAGCTCTCTGCATCCTCCTACCACCCCAGAGACCTTCCCAGTCACAGAGGCAGACGTCCAGATATATGAGCTTTGAGAGCAGAGGTTTTTCAGCTTGCGGTTTTACAGTTAGGTGCAGAATTCCACTTAAACCCTTCTTTAGGTAATTAAATCCTGGATTGGATCTGGTCTTCAGCTGTCTCTGACTTAGTTCACCTGTAAAACATATTTGTCTTGAGGCTGGCAGCCTTTTTTAAGCAGGTGTCTGTTGTCTTTAATTTGCAGAGGAATTAGTATGGCAGGGCCTTGAGATGATTTCACAGTTTCTTGGTACAAGTTAAGCTGAGAAGACCAGGTCAGAAACAGAGGTGCCTTTCATTTGTGCAATGTGAGTATAAAATGTTATCAAATCAGAAGACAATAAATGGTGTGGAGGATTACTCTGCAATAAGCAGCTTGCTAACAGGGTAAAAATGCCCTTTAGTGGCTCTGTTAATTGTTAGACTATTTGACAGTCAGGAAATTTTGCTTAAGAATCTTGTGACCATGTAAGAAACACAAAAAATAATGGAAAACAGGTAAGACTGAGCATTCAGGACAGACCTGCATCAGGAGACAAGCTTGTTTGAGAGAATTAAAATCACAGTTTGTCCAATGTAACCAGACAGTGAGTATGCAGTCTTTGGCTATTTATAACTCACAAATAAGGCAAGCAGACAGCTAATACAGCCAGGGGCCAGCAGTAACAGAGCAATGCAGTTTTATTAGCAAGCCTAGGTGGACATGTCATTTGATATATGCATGTGCGAAAGTATTTTTATCATCTGAATGTTGAAAAAGGTCACAGAAGCTTTAAATATGAAATTAAATAGAATTAAACCTTACTGAAGATAGCAGGATCCCTCAGGCACATGGAGTCTCTCAGTGTCTTAGACAATAGTTGTAGAGAGAAGTGGGCTAATCACAGGGGACTTCAGTCTATATGAAAAAAATCCAATGTAGCCAGCATTAAAATAGAAAAAACCCACATTGTTTAGGTACCTATGGCATTTATCAAGCAACAGAGGATAATAGCCATCTATTTATTAACTTCCCATGTAGACTTTCTGGCGTAAGAATTTGAAAAGTAATTCAGATCAATTAAAATGTTGCAATCAAAATAATGAGATTTGGTCATAAGATCTCAGCTTCATTGACCAGTAGATCCCATTAGCTGGGTAATTAGCCAGCATTAATCAGTTAAGCTGCAGCAGAGGTGTTAGTTGGTTTAATACACCTGTATTTCTGTCTTGCAGAGATAACTTTAGTTGTGAAAATGAAATGAAATAATTTGCCCCAGTTGATGACATTTCAGGTGTGTCTGTTTCCTCTTTGCTATGCTGGGTTTCTTGCCTGGAAATATTTGCTATGATGTGCCATGTTCTGCCATTGTGCTGAAGCCCCAGAGAGGCTGTTGACAGTCCCTGGGTTGGCTGCTTGGCAGCTCCTGCCATCCCCAGAAGGAAGGCAACCATAGCAGGAGAGTGGCACGTCCCATCAGGGCCCCAACAGCATTAACACACTCATCTTTCACTGTCATAGTGGAAAGTTCCATCCCTTTTTTATTTTGGCAGGTTTGTCTTCAGCCCGTAGCTTTCTTTTTTATGTTTTTTTGTTTGGTTGGTTTGTTTTTTGTTTGTTTTTGTGGGTGGTTTTTTTGTTTGTTTGGTTTGTTTTGGGTTTTTTTTGACAAAAACAGTTTATGAGAAGCTGTCATTTTTCAAATTCTTCATTAAAAAAAAAATCTGTGAAAAGAAGTTTTAAACACTGTCATGGGAAGCTGTTTCTTAGAAAAAAAAATCACTTTCTTCCCTTAAATACTTAAAGTCTAAAATTAAAAAAAAATTCAAAATATGGGAAAATAAGATAAATAGGTAGTAACTTTGTGTTGTTTTTTTTTAGGGTACAGCAATAGCCATAATCATGATTCAAGTAACTCTGCCTGGGGAATGATTTTCTTGTGCATGGGACCCTATGGCTCATGGGACCAGCTAGGAAAGGACAAGGCAAGTATCCTTAAACGTGCTCATCCCTTGAGACATTTATTATTGCTTAGTCACCCCCACGATCAATAATATATATTCCTTATGATGATTTCCTAGTTGTGCAGAAGTTAGATACTATTAGCAATGGTTTAGCCTCCTCTCCATTATTCTGCATTCAAGTGGCTTCTATTACTCCATAAAAAAATTTACTCTTCTGCAGGGTCCATTCATCATCATTATCAATACAAGACAAATTATTTTCCCCCAGATTTGTCCTCCACTTTTTTTTTTAAAAGTCTTAAATGCCTCCTTTGACCAAAATACACGGGGATGAAGAAGCTGAGGAGAACAGAGAAACCTTGGTTGCTCTGGTACAGAAAAGTCTCATGGGTACAAGCAAGATATTGCAGGATCACAAATAACTGTGCTGTAGCTTATAAGGTATATTCACATTGCAGATATTTTCAGAATAAATAGGTTTTTGTACTAATGAGTCAGCACACCGCTGCCCATCAAAAGACCCTATTCCCAAACACTCATATATTAAGTATTTGGATTTATAATTTCCATCATAGAAATCACCTTTACAAGGAAATTACTACCTTTAAGAAAGCAACTTGATTTAAAAAAAACAAAACCAAAACCAAAACAATAAAACTTCAGTGTGCTCCATGTTTTCTTTTTCCCTTTCCTTTTAAATCTTTTAATCTATGTCCCCTTTTTGATCTTGATCTTGCTGTTGGGAAACACAGTAGCAGAAATGATCTCTGTTCAAATCAAGTGAGTGTTTGTGTGATCATTTGAACTCATCTTACACTTCAAATACAAGGACAGCAAGAATCCAACCTTGTATTGCTACAGACACTGCTAAGAGAGAGAGCAGAAAACCTTAGGTTAGAAGGCAAAGATTTTATATTCTTTCATTTCCCCTCATGCTGGTGAGGAAAGGTCCTTCCTGCAGATTGACACCAAGAGTCGTGCACCTTGTGACACTGGGTGTATTCTTATGGACCTCTGTGCTCTTCACCCTCTTCTCATGTCATCAATATTAGGGAAAGCTCTGTTTGTTGTAACATTGGGAGATAATTAATTTCAGCCATTAAAAAATAACCTTTCTGTGTGCCTTTCTTACAGAGAAATCTGGAGGCGTCCAAACCCCACTGAAGAATCTATGATTCTGATTTCCATTGCAGCAGTTGATCTGAGTTTTGTTAGGGAGTGTCATGGGGTTTTTTACATTTTTAATTGCTTCTAGCTGAAAAGGTCTCAAAAATCGCAAAAAGTCCATTTGAAAGACAAAATAGCTTTCAATTTACCTGATGTTGATTAATAACTTAATGAAGAAGAGTTTTCTTTTTGTTTATGAAAAAAGAAGTTTTACTTTCTAGAAAGCAAGCATTTCAGCCTGCATGGGTTGTGCAAGACTTGCAAATGTTAGTCTTAAAACCATAGCAAAAATGAAGACTGTGAACGCAAAACCAGTTGGGTAGGAGTACAACAAGTATCAGTCAACAAGTAACATTTTGGACTAAAATATTATTACCCATTTTAACATTTCATTAACCATTTGAAAGTGTATATTTCCAGTTAGCTGTCCTGAACCAGCACCAATCTGTTTTTCTAATCTGATTTAATCTTCTTTATCATTTGTCTTCTTAAAAACAGGATTAAAACCAGGAGACATTCTTAAAATCACAACAATCCTTTGAATGTCTCCATTTTCAGTTTCTTTCGAATAACGACATTCATTCAAATTCATTCAGTTTCTTTCCTTTTTTTTGGAACAACTGATGCAATTCTACTGGAAAATATTTATTCCTTTGGCTAAGGACAGTGTTGATACCTTCTTTAATTTACGTTGCTATTTAGTTAATGGCAAACCATAATATTTCTAACATATAAGGCATGGTTGCTATACACCATGCTGCATAAACAGGCACAAAAATAAACCCATTCATTCAGAGGGAAAAGAAGAGGTGGGGCTGTAAGAAGCTTTCCAGCCCCCTGAGCCAAATATTCTTCTGCTCAGGCCAAAAAAGAAGCTCCCCCCATTCCCATCCTGTCCCGTCATGTCCCCCACCCCTGCCCTCCTCCCACCCCAAACAGAATCAGTCTCCCTGTGTATTCCCCACTAGTACTTGTCAAAATAAACTGTATATTATGTTATTTAGGAGAAAAGAATAGCCAAGCAATTGAAAACAGCTTAGGCTAATTTTAACTCTGTTCAACAGAAATAATTACTCTACCTCAGAAAAATACAAGTCACCAGTTTACTCTTTCTTTCTTTTTTTTTTTTTTTTTTCCAAAGCTTTTTATAATTTTGTCAGAGGAAAGTTTCCAGAAGAGCAATCCATGGCTAAAGATGCAGCTGCCTAAAACATGAAGAAAAGAATTTATTTCTCTGTGCCTTTGACACTTCTCTTGGGTGGGAAAGAAAGATATTCAAGCTTCACAGCACAAATATCAAGACTGCAGGATCTACATATTTCTGTGCTAGACTCATTGTGTATTTCACTCTGTGAGATGAAGCAGAAGAACCAGGACAGTCTTTTTGGCCCTTCCTTTATGTATCCTTGGTAATTTGTTTCAAGAGCAATGGTTTGTCTGCTTTCAAGTCTAAAAATTCCCCTGCATGTACCATCAAGAGATTTTTGCTGCTTTGCACTGACAATTCGAGAGATATGAGAAATCCATCTACCTGCATAGCAGAAACTACTGGTGTAAGCAAGGAAGAAAGGGTAAGAAAAAAGGACACACAATCCTCTTTTTTTTTTATCTTGGGCACTTTTTGGCTGGCTACAAACTTACTGGAATCAGCTGTCCAGATTGTGTTACAGATAAACTGAAAAATAGAGTAGTGGACTTAATTTCAGCCTGGATCTACCTGTGGGTTTCCATTGTAGAGAACCAGTTTACAGACTGTATCATCCTTGGAGAGCTCTTACTCCCTGTGGCGTTTCCATGGACAGGTGAACCAGAGGATTAATATTGTGCAAAATCTACGTGGAATCAGAAAGGTCCATGTGGTAAAGGTTGCACTCTAGGCTGCGCCAGATTCTGGAAGTATTGGTCTCTATGCACCACAACTCCTCTGGAGTCGAATGAAAAGGACCAGAGCTGCTGTGAGCTTTGCAAATCACAGCTTGCTGCTCTTCTAGGCATGAAACAGGGAAGACAGTGAGAATATCACTTGTTCCCCAGAAGTCTTGGTGCCGTATGGAAGACCTGGGCTCTCATCCAGAGAGATTGAAATGGGAGTCTTCAGACAAGAGAGAGTTGGAGGGCAGCAGCTCCTTTAAAATTAATAGCAACAGCACAAAAGCTTGGCCCAGACCACATTAGGTCACAGATTAACAGACACAGAATGGTAGAGCTTGGAAGGGGGGACCTCTGGAGATCATCTGGTCCAAACCCCCTGCTCCATCCAGCAGGGTCACCCAGCTCAGGGGACCAGGATCGCGTTGTCCAGGTGGGTTTGGAATCTTTCCAAAGGATACTCCACAACCTCTCTGAGCATCCTGGGACAGCCTCTGACACCCTCACAGCAAAGAATTTTTTCCTCCTGTTCAAGTGGAACCTTCTGTGTCCTAGTTTGTGCATGTTGCACCTTATCCAGTCACTGAGCACCACTGACAAGAGTCTGGCCTCATTCTCTTGCATCTTCATAACCTCAGTTGGACTCTCTCCAGTAGTTCCTTGTCTCTCTTGAACTGGGGAGCCCAGAACTGGACACAGTACTCCAGATGTGGCCTCACTAGGGAGAAGGGGAAGAGAACCTCCCTGGACCTGTTGACTACACCCTTCCTAATACAACAGGTGATGTGAAGCATCCCACAGACCACTTGCTGCTGCTATGGGCATGTGAGTGCCTGCAACTCCACACTTCTGGGCTCCTGGTGTGTGTCTGGACCACAGTCAGGGTGATTATTGCCTCCTCTTTCCCACTGATCTGTCCCAGCTGGGAACTGGGAACACAAGGCAGAGTCCCCAGTACAGAGGTGGGACAGAGGATCTAGTGTGCAAAACTTGAGTGTCTTCTGGGAAGTTCTAACACCAATTACTTACTGCAAAGCTCAATTGTACATGTTGTTTTCTCCTTCCTGTCACCTTTGCTCCCAGTGAGCCTTCAGAAACACTTTTCTGGGGAAATAGTAATGAAAATACATAGTGATATAAGAGTTTATCAGAGTTTCTTTTTTGTAAAAATGTTCTCATAAATAAAAAAGATCACTTGCACAGGTGTTCACAAAGACTATATAGGAGGAATTACAAAGGTAGCCTGGAGGAAAATGCTATTTTTATTCAGGTAAGAAGCTATAGATACTTTTACAAACTGCACACAAGCTGACAGCATGCTTCTGTATATATATTTATAGGTAAAGGCTTGTGTATACATATAAATAAAATAAAATGTACCATTGACAACCCTCAAGCATACAGAGGACCACTGTGTCAAAAAATGTTTTCCCGAAATGGAAAGAAAGGTTGGTGAGAAGCAACAGCTCTTGGTGAAGCTCCCGAATACAGAACCAAGAGTTGTTTCTGATCACTGATATGGCATTATAATTTTTAATCTTTTTGTTTTTAATCAAGATGTCCTCAGAAATCTTTGTCTGTGCCCCTAAATAGATTGCAAACTCTTCTGAGCCAGGAACCTCTCAAAATTGGCAATACCTACTGCGATGAGGATTTGATATCAGCCATTCCCCTGCTAAAACCAGTACCTCCTGAGATACTGTCTTATATTCCTCACATTTCTGAGAATCCAAGACAAAGGGGGAGATCCTGCTTCCTTTGGAAAGGCTATTGGACCAAAGCTATAAGGAATGGTATATCCAGTAGTATTACTTCTGTTTTCATGGATAAAGTTTTGTTCTAATGAGAAATAAAATTACTCGATGGCAGCTGCTGCATCCACCAGCACACGGACCCCAGGGATGTGCAACTTGTCACAAGCACAGGGAGAAAATCTGAGGGAGCCTTCTGGAAAAGTTAACACTTTCTGGAAGAGCCTGTAGGAGCCCCCTCTGAAATATCCCACAAACACCACTGGTAGCAGATGTCTCCTGGACACATCCCACACATGTCAAAAGCCACATGTGATGGCCTGGAGGACCTCCAGCTTCCCAGAATCCCTGTGGGTATTTAACTCTTCACAGGGATATAAATAAGGAAGGCTTTTCATCCCATAAATACACATGAAATAAAGTTACTTGATAAAAAAGTAAATTACAGCAGCAATGAAAAAAAAATTAGTATGATAAAACCTCATTCCAAACCCAAATCATTCTCCCAAACTGAAGACCAACCACAGACAAAACTAATAACTAGAAGCAATGTATAAGCAACTGAAAACATCATGAGACTAGGGGAATAAAATATATTTTGAATGGAACAGTATAATGTTATTGGCAACACAATGGCATACAAGCCTCCGGAGGTGTCATGCTGTCTTCTTTGATTAAAAGCTTGCAAAGAAACATGAGTATTAAGTTAGAAAGATTGTTTATATCTTCTGTCTCTCTAGAATATTATTAATTGGAGTATGCAAAATTAGGGCTTCAGAGCTCTTGTAAAATTTTGTAAGCAGCAAGTCTTTATGCAGAAGGATAAAGTGAGGATTTCAGAGGGTTTGAGAGAAGTAATTAAGTCCTACTACTTGCAAGTGCATTCATTTACAGGGGGAACAGCCCCACAGAAGAAGACATAGTTACCTTTCTTTGTTTTTCTTACAAATCTTTCCTGAGGGAAGATTAGCAAGATGCTCCAATTAATCCTAAGGAAGAAACCACTTCACTACTGTATATGACATGAAAATCTGAACTAGCTGTCTTGGATCCTTAGGCTACATGAGTTTGGCATCAATAGCGAGACAAGCATCTTCAGAGGGTGTAACCTCCTATGATGATGGGGAATAGTTGAAAAACTGTCATCTACAACAATTTCCTCCATTCAGCTGGCTGTGAAGGTAAATTCTGCTTTTAAATGACTGCAGGTAGACAGACACATATCTCTCTGATCATGGAATCCTAGAATGCTTTGGGTTGGAAGGGACCTTTAAAGGTCACCTAGTCCAACCCCCCTGCAGGGAGCAGGGACATTTGCAACTAGAGCAGGTTGCTCAGAGCCCCAGCCAACCTCAACTGGAATGGTTCTGGGGATGGGGCATCAATCACCTCTCTGGGAAACCTGGGCCAGGGTCTCACCACCCTCATCCTTCCTTTAGTTACAACATGGGATCCATGGTGAGTTTTATTTCTAGGTCTTTGGTAGTATGAGAACAAGAAAATGTTTTACTTTTATTCCCGCTTTTAGGGTCTGAAATGAGAAGCCATTGCTTCTCTACCTTTTTTCATTTTAATCCAAAACCACCCTTAACATATATCTTGATACTTGTAAGAGATACAAATCTGGGGTTCAAGGACAGAAGGAAAACCCAGAAACATCACACGGTTTACACTGTGGAGCTGATGTCCTCCTACTGTTTATAAAGTCACTGAGTCTGACCAGGCATCACAACCTGGCTTGCAAGTTGTTAAAGGAGGAAAAACTTGCTGGTCAGAATCATTAATCAAGTTAGTGGAGCTGATAAGTGAATTGCCTCTGCCATGTAGCAGGTTAACACAGTTGGCATCTGGTTAGATTTATGACTACCTAAATTACGTGTCTTCCCCCAAGTGACTAAAATAGTGGGCAGCAAGGGAGTGTGACTGCCAGTGACAGACCAGACCTAGAGAAGAGGAAACATGGGAAAGAGGGAACTCAGGAGTTGCAGTTTCTAACTCAGTTTGCTTGGTGTTTACATTGGAGAGGGACTGGCCCCAGGCAGGCATGAGCTTCTGCCACTCAGAGGAGCTTCTTAATTGTCAATAAAAGCAGATTTCACAAAGCAAAACTACAAGACTTGATGGAAAAGAAACATTTTTTTTCCCCTTCCTTTCCCCTGTTTAGATAACCAGTAGCAATATTTAAATGCAATTTGTTTTTAAAAGTCCGTTTATTTCTTCAATAAATAGCCTCTCATTTAAACTCACAGACAGGGACATTTGGATATAATCTAATATTCTGATTTTTAATATCAAACTTTTAATCCCCCTTTTTAGGAAGAGAGCAGCTTTTTCAGTACAAGAGAAAGGAGGGATCCCTTTGGCCCCTATGTCTGCCATCCACAACACCAGCCATGAGAGCTGATGCATGGACTGTAATCCTTCCTCCTCCTTCTTCTTTGTAAGTGCTACTTCAGGATTTAACAAGAGCTACTTAAATGTTAAGATGATTAAAATACCAGTCTAGAAATCAAAGAAGCGTGACACTAAAATCAGGATGCTTTAAAAAGAAATTGGGGTCACCTCATGGTCTAAGCACAATTAAATTATGCCCTAATTTTCAAAGGACTCTCTTAATAGAGGTTTAAACTGTCAAGCTCTACAAGCCAATCAAAGTGATGGTATTTTCCCATTATCAGCACGAATAAGGGTTAAAAGATTGAGACCTCAAACGTGCAGCTGATCCTGAGCAGAAAAACAATGGATGGAAGCATGATGTATGTTCAACTTCTAGCTAAAGTCATTACGCTGAAAGTAAAGTAGCTCAGGGAGTGCCCATTGCCCAAATCCAATTTTCATACCAATGTGTTGCTGAGAGTACAGATTACTGAAAATTTGCCAATCCAAAGCTAATATTCAGAAAAGCCTTTCCAGTAAAAGTGAAAACTGCCTTTAAGTTAACAGTGCTGCTCTTTCAATAAAACATACGTGAAATAAACCCTACCTAATTTTGATAAATAAAACAAAACACAAAGAAAACATAGTTGTAAGAATACTGTTAAGAGGAATTGTGTCTTAAAGCTGAGCACATGGAAAGAAACTCTTTTTGAATGCTTACTCCCCAGATGAGAAAGAAGAAAAATAAATCTTTATGCATAATCAAGGACTGATGGATTTCTTGGTAGGAAGAAAGACCACTGGTTGGGTTTTACTAGTAGAAAGGGGAAAGGTGGGAACACTGTGGAACCATAAATCCTGGCAAAGCCTAACGTTTGTCTGCTAAAGTTACTTTCCCCCACCTAATAATTTAATTTCACAGCATATATGATGTCTTTATCTGTCTTCTTTTCTGCCAGATTCACTCTCATACTTCTTCCTGTCTATTCCCATATGAGATGATCTGACTGCTCAGTTCTCAGGTATCTCACACATCCCGTGTGGAAAGGCTGTGCTGGTGGTGTGCCCTGTAATGTGCCCTTCCCCTCAGCATGGTCACCTACCTCAACAGCCTTTGGTGGAGATCTCTCCTGAGGTCATAAACGTATTGCCTTTGATATTAATTAATGATATTCCAATGTATAACTATGTCCAGCCTCCCTGGGATGTGCATGTGTGAACACCTGATTTTATCCCCTAGGAGAAAGCAGTTTGCTGGCACCATCTGGAAGCTGAACATGTCTTCCAGTCCCAACCAGATCCTTTGCTGCAATCAGTAAATAATGCTATAGAAACAGTGTTTAGTGCTTTTTTGCATTAATCCTTATCAGTGAGATCAACTGTAATCAGTTGGCCAGCACAATTAATTCCAGAAACAAAAGAGCAAGGTGTCAGTGAATAAAAAACCAAAAGGGATTAGAGATAGACTGGGTAAACATGTTTTCCAATCATCAGGTCTTGATGATATACCTGCTTAAAGAATAAAGCAAATATTGCTAAGGGGAGGATTGATGATGTACTGGGGAAGATTGGTTAGTGCAAGTGTGAGATCTCCCTAGTCAGGGACCTTTTGGCAAGGTCTTGATTTGTAGATAAAGAGCAGAAGGATCAGTCTAGGAATGGGGCTTGAACCAGGAATATTGTTATAAAATGGGCATTATCTAATTCTTGAAAAAAAAGGTAAATATCTTGAAAGACAAAATCATTAAAATTTTTATTAAATACAATGGGTGAATATACAAAAAAAAAAAAAAAGCTTTGCGGTGATTCAAATCTATAAAAGCAACAGAATGTTTCTCTTTTTGCATATGCCTATTTCTCTGGCCAATTCAAATAGGAATTCCAGAAAAGAGGAGTTGGTTAGAATCATAGAAATGTCTGGGTTGGAAGGGACCTCCAGAGGTCATCCAGTCCAACCCCCCTGCTGAGGGCAGGGACATCCTCAACTAGAGCAGGTTGCTTAGAGCTCTGTCAAGCCCCACCTTGAATGTCTCCAGGGATGGGGCCTCAACTACTTCCCTGGGCAACTTGTTCCATGCAAGTGCTCCAGTACTGGCATTGCCTGCCATTACAAATCATAGCATTTGACTGACTTGTTGTTAGGTGTGGTATCTGTTCAAAAGGAGAGTTTGGCAAACTATATTTGGAAATCAAGGAGTTCAGTGTAAAAAGAAATCTTATTTTTATTGGTGCAGGTTGATGGCTGAGAGTGAATTTAGTGCCTTATGAAAGAGGAAAAATCCTTTCTGCCTCAAGAAATATGCATGTTAAATGGATATTATTTTGAATATTTTAATATTCTGGCTGACACCTTTGATCCAAATAACTGCAAACTTCTCTTTAATATGGCAGTTGATAATGTGGCTATTGGTAACATGCAGCTGGTGGAGGAAGACTGAAGAAGATTGTTTCAGAGAAAGACCATTTCCAAACATGATTTAAATGTCATCCTGGGATTTGTAATCCCCAAATAGGCTCAGTTCAAATACTTTTCATTCCTGTTGACAAATGCCCAGCCTTGTGTACTGGTCCTGGGCTTGTGGTGGGGGGCACTGGGTGCTTTTCTCCCTGTGCTGTCAAAAAAAATAAAATCTCTGCAGGCCACTGCAGTGCACACGTGCTGCCACCAGATTTACACAGATGTGATTGTCTGCAATTCGGTAAACATTGCTTTTGATGATGCCCCAGAAAGAGAATCTAGTTCACTCCCTCCAGGCTACACAGAGATAACTGGGATGGAAAAGAGTAAGCAAATAAGTGGAAAACGGTCAGCAGAGGCGAAAGAGCGGATGGCATCCCCAGCCTGCTAGGAAAGCAAAGCACAATGCTAGAAAGGTTTTCCTGAAATTGCCAGAGTAGAGGGCAGCCAGCTGAACTTGTTAAATGCAGATTTGCTGATGAATAAATATTGTGCCTGTCATTTGAATAGGTAATTTTTTTCAAGGGAATGCTCTCTTCCTCAAAGGCAGCCCAGCAAACAGGAACTGGAATACTGCTAACCCTCTGCTTGGACAGGGTGTACGAGGGCTCTGCAGCACTCACTTACTTCTCACTGCTAATTTGAAAGGATGTGATTTCAGTGTCTACATGGCTGGGTATTCCTCTGCTGTGTGCACTCAAGCATTCAAACTTTCTGTTACAGTCTGAGTCACTTTACGATACATCTACTATTAGCAATACCTAAGCAGAGCAGAGAGCACATCCTTTTAGTGGAATTGGTTTTGCACTTAACCTATTGGTTTATTTATTTGTGAACACTCTGGCTGAGGGAACTTATTAAATATTAATGCTGGGATAGAGTCCTGAAACATCTGGCATAGAGTATTCTTAAATATCTGACAGCATCACCACACTGCCATAGATTCAACTTCAGCATCATAATGGATTTAAAAAACATGTGTGCTTTTATATGGGTTGTGTTCCCAGTTTGGCAGGTTTCAGTTTCTTCATAATTTTGCTTATGGTTTTATCATAGAATCATAGACTGGTTTGTGTTGGGAGGGACCTTTGAATGTCATCTAGTGCAACCCCCCTGCAGGGAACAGGGACACCTGCAACTAGAGCAGGGTGCTCAGAGCCCCAGCCAACCTCACCTGCAATGGTGCCAGGGATGGGGTGTCTACCACCTCTCTGGGCAGCCTGGGCCAGGGTCTTACCACCCTCAGTGTAAAAAATGTCTTCCCTATAGTCCAAATCTACCCTCTTTTAATTTAAAACTATCACCCCTTCTCCTGTCCCAACAGGCCCTGCTAGAGTCTCCATTTTAGTTTTACGCCCCTTTAAGCACTGAAAGGCCACCAGAAGGTCTCCCCAGAGCCTTCTCTTCTCCAGGCTGAACCCCCCCCAGCTCTCCCAGCCTGGCCTCCCAGCAGAGGGGTTCCAGCCCTCCCAGCATTGCTGGGGCTCCTCTGGCCCCGCTACACCAGGTCCCTGTCTCTGCTGTGCTGAGGACTCCAGAGCTGGCTCCAGCACTGCAGGGGGGTCTCCCCAGAGCCGTGGGAGAAGAGGGACAGGTTCCCCCCCCTCAATCTGTATGCCTGGTGTTCAGGATGCCAGGGATGCGTTTGGGGAAGGTGCAAGGGGCTCTAACCCCTTGTGTGCAGGGGAAAGTCAGGCTACATATAATATGAGATGTGTTCAAGGCCTCAGAGATCTGTCCCTTCCCCACCTAGGGAACTCACGTAGCTTCACTCTTCACCAACTCACTGCTGCTGGATGCTGCAATGATTTCCAGGGAGGGCTGGCATTGCCTTGGTAACTTAGCAAGATGTTTCTTCTTTCAAAAATTTTCATGTTTATTTTTTTGCTGGCACAACTTCAAGCTATGGGACCAATCTGGGTGCCCAAACTAAGTGCTTGTTCTATTCCCATCCTTCTAGGCTGTCTCTGCTGGACTCTAAGCTGCCCCACACCACCATCACCAGTGGTGAAAGACATCTTAGACACCCTGAGGTGTGGGAATAACACTAGATATCTATGTTTGAGATCATTAAATATTCTCTGCCAGTCTCATTTGCACACAAGAACAACTTGGACTGAGTAAAAGTATGAGAGAAAAATTTAAGCTAAGCAGCTCCAAACTTTTCTTAGGATAGTCATGAAAGTCAAACACTTTCACCAGTCTGGGGTAAGGGCCAATTTATTGAGCTGTCCCCTGCAATTAGCAGGATTTTCTCCTTGCTCTGAAGCTCTAGCAGGCAGCTGAGATGAGAGGTCCTCCAGTCTGGGTGATTTCCTGATGCTTATGGCTTTTTCCTGCGATGTCTTTGTACACCAGCTCAGACCTCTGAGTACTTTTCCTTAATAATCTTAGTGATACTAATTTCCCCAAATTAATCAGAGGTAGGGAGCTGGGAGAATCAAGGCAAGAAGATGCTGCCTTCAACATCAAAGGTCCTTGCTTTCCCCCTCAACTTTCTCGAAACCATAAGCATTTGCTTTCTCTTTCAAGGGCTGGCTTGTAATACCCATCCTCAGGTAACACATCACACCTTTCTGCCCCGAAGTTGTCTCTCTGCATGAAATGAAGCTGTTGACTGCACTCGCACTGCTCGCTGCCGTGGTGTTTCTCACTGCACCTGCAGCAGGACCAACCTCAAATCATAAGCACCATTCTGGTGTAAAAATCATCTATCATTGCTCTCTTTGCTTAGGTTGGGATTTTTACTGGAGTTTCAGATGCCCCAAATCAGCCACATTTCAGTGGGATTTGTCTGTCTGATTGCCTTCAGCTTCTTTGACAGTCCTCTCCTCTCTTCCTACCACAGCCAGCTCTCAGCAGCTGTAAGCCCTTCATCTAACTCTGCAATTACCTCACTATTAGCACAATTTCCCATAAGATCTCATCCTGCATCAAGCTCCTGACAGAAAACAATCTTACAATACTTCATAACTTTGTATATACTTTATCGCACTTGCTGCCAGTATAAAGAGATTCACATCGTTTTTGGGCAATCTCACCCTTCTGTAGCACACATAATAGAGTTATTATGAAAGTCTTTAGGAGTGCGTCTGTTTAAAATATGTTTGCAAATAAGCAGAACTTATGAACAAAATAAGCCTTATCCATAAATTTCTAGCCTACATCACTTAGACCTTGCTAATACAGAGTCATCGAAACATAGAATGTTTTGGGTTGGGAGGGACCTTTAAAGGTCATCTAGTCCGATCCCCAAATATACCTCTTCAGAATTTCTCCTTCAGCACCTCAAGGGCTTGCCCTGGCCCAACACTGGGCAGGGTCACATCCAGCACTGCTTCCTGCACAATGCTGGGAAAAGGCTCCTGGTTTGCAGAGCTGGCAGAAGAGCCTTTAGCAAATCTTCAAAAGTTGGTGACAGCAAAATACTGGCTGAAAGGTTTTCTCACAGCTATTCTTGCCCTGCTCTACATTAGTGATTAACACTTGTCCCTCCTGGAGAAGGGGTAACCATTCCTTTGTACAAGTTGACATTTTCCAGTCTTCATAATTTGCTCCCTGTAGGCAGGATGCCACAAACGGTTAGATGTCCTCCCTAAAGTGAATTGTCACCGGAAAAACAACTACGGCAACAGGCAGTCAAGGGACTTACCACTTACAATTACCACATCTTCCATCCTATTTCTATATCTAAAGCCGTCTGGATCAATCAAGATCTCTCTGACTTCTTGTCTCCCCAGGTTTCCCAGGACAGCCATCCCCATTGCACTACAAGTGTTTTCAGCCACAGGCAGCAACTAGTAACTAATAAAAGTATTTCTACACAATACATCACATATTTATACTACACACAGAGGACAAATTTTGCTTGTTTCAAGTGGTCTTATTTGATGGCATGTGATTAATACCTGTCCTTTTCTGTGCTAAACTGTTGCTGTCCTGCACTGTTACGGGAGAGCATGAAACGCGAGCACAGTGCAGTGTTTTCCTAATGTTTTCCCTCTTGGAAATAATCAGCAGGCATTTACAAAGATATTGACCTCCAGACTGTTTCATACACATGCTTTAAAGTGTCTTCATCAGAGGTTTTCAAGATTCACACTGCAGTAACTGAGGTCAAAAATAGGCCCTTGATTTTCTGAGAATGGGAAAGAAGAGCATGACTTGCAGCAGCTCTCCTCTCCCATGAGCTGCAAGCCCAGTGCCTCCACAGAGCAGCAGTTTCAGCAAGCCAATGTCTTCTCAAAGCTTGCTGCACAAGTTAGTTACCACCTGAAAATCCCAGCATATCTCCAGGAGACCGAAGAAGGGCCTAACATGATTCTATGATTCTATGATTTCTGCCATTTGGGCAATCTACTGTCTACCTTTGGGACCACTTCTACAGGGGCTTCACATAACTTCAGCTCCACTTTGCTCACTGCGTCAATATCTCCTCAAATTTGTGATTAACTGGTGAGGTCCATGCTTGGTAGTTGGTGCACTGCTTGGGCACATCTCTTGAGCTTTTCCAGGGAGAACAGGTTTTGAATTCTGCTGAATTCATACGCTGAGACTATCCCAGTTTTCCTGGGTAATATAATGCATTCCTCGAGTCTGGGAGAAGTATCACATTTGTGGCTCATTTAATCTGCATATTTGTATCTGTAGTGATATTATATTAGGTGGGCTCTTGTTGTCATTGCAGATATACACTGTATTTTCATATCTGTATCCAGCTGCTACATCCCAGACGATGTTACACCAGAATATTTACCCTCCTTAGCATTTATTCCTTAGCACATTTTAGGGGACTGTAAAAAAAAAAAACAAAAACAAAACCAAAAAAAACACCTTTGGAAGATAAGGTAGTTTTCAAGTATAGCAGCCCACAGAAGCAAACTCAATTTTTTGCAGATTTTTATTTAAGTTCATTTTTTAACCAGGAAGTGAGAGGTTACAGGAGCAGGGGTAATGGTTTTAAACTGAAAGAGGGAGATTTAGAATGGAGAGAAGAAATTGTTTACACTGAGGGTGGTGAGACCCTGTCCCAGGCTGCCCAGAGAGGTGGTTGATGCCCCATCCCTGGAACCATTGCACATGAGGTTGGCCAGGGCTCTGAGCAACCTGCTCTAGTTGCAAATGTCTATTTGAAGGGGTTGGAACTAGATGACCTTTAAAGTTCCCTTCCAACCCAATGCATTCTGTAATTCTATGATTCTGTTTAGAACATGGTGTTGGAGTTGTCCAGATTTCTTCGTATAGACTTCATCCTGTTTAATTTAATGTGCTAAATGACCTTTTAAAAAGTGCTCTTTGATGTCATGCAGAATATCAGCAAAACATTTTAGAACAGCAACAATGCGAGTTCTTTTTCTTTGTTATTTTGCTATAAATCAAAACCCGAAACATACTTGGAATATTTATTCTAACCCTTCTTCAGATCAGCTACAGCAGTTGTTTTAAAAATACAGGAGATAACCTTCAGTCCTTCTAACCCTTCTCAAATGTTAGAAGAAATAAGGACTAGCTGATAATTGGTCTATAATTCCACTTATCTGCCTAAAATATTTATGTACTTAGCTGAAATCACCGAGATATTAGTCCTAAATTCTTCCACAATCTGTTTCTAGAACCAAAAAATACCTGGAGAATGTACACAGAGCACCAGAGCCTACAGGTGCTTAAGATGAGTTACACTGAAAGTAAAGACCTTAACATAATAATCTTTCAGGATATGGAAACCAAGATAGATGTAGCAAAGATGAGATAGACAGGCAAAATAAAGAAAAAAATAAATTACCCCAGGCAGTGCCCCAGGGTGCTGGTCGAGTGGTTTTGCATTCCTTCTGAATTTTTTTCCTTTTTAAGTAAAAGTCTTACAGTCTTTTTCTCTCTTTTTTTCTTTTTCTTTTTTTTTTCTTTTTTCCTTTTCCTAAATCCAAACAGGTCTGTATTCTTTATAGAATCTTATTTCAAGGAAAAGGAAAAAGCTGAGAAGAATGGAAAATCTTCAGCGACAGCAGTTGAGAGACATAAAACCACACGAGGACTGTGCAATCCAATCATGCCTCCCAGCCCCACAAAATCAGCTTCATTCGCAGCTACTCATGCCATTGCTGATACCTGCTGGGGCTTCCGCAGCACGCAACAGTGGAGCAAGTACAACCAATTTGTGACTCTGCTTAGTGCTGTGCTCTGTGACAAATACAGCATTGCCAGGATTTACTAGTTCTGCTTCACAAGTTGAAAGCTCAAGCGTGAATGAAAACAGGCATGGGGACAAGGAATGTGCAGAAGCGTTACAGGAGACCCAACCAAGGGAAAGGGAGGAAGAGATATGAAAGGACTGAGAGAGTCTTGAGGGATGGGGAAACTGGGGAGGTTGGTGTTTGTGCGTGTGCAAAGATACCTACCAGGTGTTGGAAAACATTATTCCCAAATTTGGGAAAATCTAAATGCTGAGCACCAGGTTTAAACAAAGGGTACAAATCAGTGGAATGTTTTCCATAGCTCAAGATGCCTCTAGACCAGGCTTGTCATCTTAATAAGTTCACAGTGCTGTTCAGTAAAGTGCATCATGCCTTACAGTACTCTGAAAGTCCCCCCCCTCCTTTTTTTTTTTTCATCCACTGTTTGATTGCAGTGAAAATGACTGTGATATTTCAAATATAATTGCACATTTCAACAGGTATGTAGTGGATAGTGTAGATCATGGTACTGTGTAATGGAGTGGCCACAGAAGAGGGAAGCACTCACAAATATTATTTTTCAATATCTATAAAAGCTTAGATTATTGTAAGCTCACGTACTGTGCTGTACTGATGAATCCTTCCGTACAAATTGGTGGGTAACACTGACAATCAGTTACTTCAACTCTGTTTTATTTCCTTCAATTTAAACAGTTAAATAAAGATACAAAGTTAGATAATTACACTCCAATGGGGAGATGTACTATAAACAAATGACATACATGTCTAAATTGATTAGTAAATCTACATAAAGCTTTCTTTAAATGCAAAGTATTTTTTTCATTACTGTGTAATTATTCATTAAACGCCATCTGTTAAGAGTCAAGTTAATAACATGTGAAAAAGTGTGGGATAACAACCAAAGTCAACTCATTTCAAAATAATCTCCTTGAAAGGGTTCTCTGGGAATAAATTCATTTTATTTGAGCCAGTGAAACTTGTCACACAGATCTGAGGGGGAGAGAGGATAATGCTTGCTGAGTGTTTCATTGTGAAAACAAAAACATTTCCATTTCCAAATGCCATTTTTGTGTTGGTTTTTGAGAATCAAGCATAATATTTTACTCAAACTCTCCTAGAACACAATGATATTTAAGCTTTTAGCAGGTTTATGGGAAAGCAAAACTCGCCACTTCTTTTCTGTGTGAAAAATTTCCCAGACTTTCACTGTCAATTATTTCTTATTCTAATTTTAAACTTGAACTTAATTGGATTCAGTACATTTGACTGCTTTTCTATATGGAATAGGACCACAGCGGGGTTTCACAGACCTCAGAGATGTTGCCATTAGAAATTCTCTCATTAACTGAAGAGGTAGGAAAATGCAACGGTGTGTTGCTCATGCAGATGAATTCATATCTGTGCATTTGAACACTCTTTAAATAGCAGAATCCTTTATGTAAGGCACAGGCGTGCACATCAGCTGCCGTGGGGAAAACTGCAGCTGGGGGTCTGACAGCTTCTTGCCCTGGTTATTCAGCAGAAATGTCACAGGACTGGGAATGATCTGCTCCTTCTCAAGGCTCCACAGTCACCTCCCTGCTGCTGATCTGGCATCTGTGTAAGCTGGTGCCACTTTCTTCAAGGAAACCAGGAGCTTGGGACACAGTTAATCCAGCTGCATTTTTCAGCCTGCCTGCCAGTTAAGCAGGAAGAGTTGCCATACGTAAACACTTTTTCACAAATCCGATATTATTCCCAACTGCCAATTATGTTTAGCATAAGCATTTTTTCCCAGCTCTTTTTCCACTCCATGGAAAGCCTGATGTTTTTAATTCCTAAACCCAGCTGGGAAGTCAGCAAGCTGAGTGATTTGCAGAATGGAAGGTTGAAAAAAACATGGATACAACATTTGGGCTAAACTTCTTAAATGGAAGCAAAAAGGTTTGGATATGCCCAAGTCAAAGCATTTAATTTGGATTTGTTAAACTAAATCAAAACTCCGTGTTGCAGTCTGGTTTGACCAAGATGCCCACAACGTCTGAGTAGTAACAGTTCATCGACACCAAGGTGATGTCGCTGTGGTTACTCCTCTGTCCAGGAAATGAATGATAATAAAAGTTAGTTTTGTAATGCTACTCTCCCAGGCAAGTTACAGCAGCCACGGGAAAGGGTAGAGTCTCAGGGAGGGAGGGAGTTGCTCTGCGCTGTTGATAAGAGAAGAACTAGTGGTCTTTAAAGCAGTCTGTTTTTTAAAGCAGTCTGTTTGGTAAGCACATATTACACTGGAGATGATAGTGAGGACGTCTACCCCATTCTGAACCATTTGCGGTGCCTTCCTAAACCTGTTTTAGACTACAGAGCTGGAAAACTTGCCTTGCATATCTGTACTGCACTTGGGTGTGTGTCAGCTCTTATCCAAAATGCCCTTTGAAATACCACTCTTATTGATTTCTAATGGCAGTCTATGCCCACACAGTTTATTAATTATTGAATGATTACCTTGGCTACAGAGTATCTTGAGGCCCATAAATTTCAGATAAGAAGCTGAATGAAATGCGTATTTATAAGTAACTAAATTAATTCTAAGGTGTGTAAAGTATCATATCTAGCACAGTCTTATTCCACATAAAACCACAACTAGAACAAAGACCACACAAATACAAAACTTTTTCTGTTAAAGAAATAATTGTTGTTTAGGAAGGTTGTTCATGCTTATGAACAGAAACTAATTTTTTAAGAATGAGGGTGCCACAGAAATCCATGACTATATAATTCAGGCGGTTGGGGCAATAATTAAACTAGAAGCACAAGAACACAACTACTTCCTTTCTGAAATGTGGCAAGCTGTATTTCACAGAAGATAGGAACAATGTGATCTTCTTTGGGCATTTCTTAGGCATAAGAGGTCAAACTCTTAAAAGGGGTCTCAGCCTAGCCTTCAAATTTAGATTGGTCTTTATTTTCATGTCCCTGAATGCATTTACTCAGCTAAAATGTGGAGCATCTTATCGAGTTTGACTTTTGTTCCTCTTTTTGAGGGTCATCATTGATGACTGGTTGGTTGCCCCAGCTCCAGAGGCATGAATTTCTCCCCTGTTCCAGACCCAAACCAAAGATCACCCCCAGCTGAACAATCACATAGTGATGATTTTTTATTTGAGTAGCAAAGTTATACCAGAATGAAACCATCATGTCCCACTATGTGAGCTTATTGAGTCTTCTGCAGTTAGGATAGTCTTGGCTTATTGTGGCCTAATGTGGTTTAAAAGACACAGGAAAGATTAATCTTAACCTCAGAAGGTTGTGATGATCTGGTGGTCAGAATGCTTTAATTAAAATTTGTACAGGGTAGAGAATAGTGATGGGAAACAACCTATTTTGAGCTGGTATGACATACACTGTGGATTACAAGGACCCAGGAGATGTGAACTGAGACACGTCCTCATAATTTTCCACTGGAAAATGAAAAGATGGAGGGATCTTCACGGACACATGTTGAAGATTTTCAATTATCAACACATGAAGTAAAAATTGATTGAAGAAAACCCTTTAGGATGACAGACACATTGCTGAGAAAGATGTGTTGGAAGTTGGTGAAGCTTTAAATCAGGCACTTACAGGGATTGCTTGTCACTCATCTTTCAATCCCATCAAGAGGCAATAGTGGTGCAGGAGTTCAGTGCAGAGAAATGTCTCCACAGCTCTGGAAAGTGTGACAAGCTGTTCTTGTTTCAGACTTTCACAAGTCATTGGAGACCCACCTCTACACACATAAGCAGATCTTTTGTATGGCCTCTAGCTCATTTCCCTTTAAATCAGATTAATTTCCTCTGCTATAGTTGGCTAGTTCCTAGTCAAACACATCATAGACTACTCAGAAACAAAACACCTTCTCAGTTACATGCAGAACTGATTATTTCATGTGCTGGTTTATCTAATTTAGGATGGCTGGGATCATATACACCTTGGTGCCCTCAGCTACCTCACACCAGCAAAGGTCATGGGATGATCATCCTTGAGATCACTGGTACTCTATTGGACTCTATTCAGACCTGCTATACTTTGTCTTTAGCAAGAAGCACGCATACAGTGATTGTGATGATCAAACAGCTCCTATACTCTTTACTATCAGCAAATAACAGACAGTGTCATACAATGACATAAATCTGAAAAGCAAACATCTCATTTCTGGTTAGCATCAACCAGAGCTTTTCAGCCTTTTTTTCATGAGTGATTGACTGGTTGTGCACTAACGGTTGGGTTTACTTGTTCATTTTATTTAGTATAAACATACCTAATTGCCATGCTTATAGTTTCATGATTTTATATGTGGTCTGACAGTGGGAAATATAAGTAGCCTTCCCCAAGTAATACAGGAAGGCAACTAAACCCAGTTATTTTTACCTATTTAGGAAGATTTTTTCCTGTCTGTTGAAAAGCTTAACAAGTGTTAATTAAGATCCCCCAGAGTATTCCACTGGTCCAGCAAGATTAGGATCAGGTCTTAAATACTGTATATCATAGAGAAGGAAGTCTAAAGTGAATAATGAAAAGAAGATAGAAGTGACACAAATGATAAATAATTCTGATTGTGGAAGAAGGAATGACCTAAAATATCAAAACCTCAATAGATTTGTGTCTTGACACCTCCTGCCCATGCTGCAAATAACAGCAAGACACATAAGTAATAGTCTTTCCTATCTAATCTTGCCAGAATTGCTCAAGAAATATCTTTTGGGGGGATTAACTGTTCCTGAACAGTTTCTCCAGTGGATTAGTTGAGAAAACCTTTTTTCTTGTCATGTCTTTCTCACCTATGAGATTTTCCTTGGAAAAAAATACCAAACCAACAAAAATCCAACAAAACCTTAACCCAGAAACCATAGTTTTTCAGATCTTATTAGAAAACACCACATTCCACTTCTCCCTTTTATCTTGCTGTATTGAGGAAACAAGTAATGTTGCCACACTCATCTGGAAACTAAATGCTCAGGGGTAACACAGCAAACTTGGGAAGAGTAGCTTTAGAGAAAACAGAATAAGGATACTGTTCTTGTTTAAAAAAAAAAACCCAAACAACAAACAAGCAAACCCTTTCAACGTGCATTTAGTAAAACACTGAAGGAGAACTTAATAATGGGGGCTATCTTTTAAAGCATCTCTGCTAGAGACAGCAGCAGATAAATAGGGTGATTTCTGCAGCTGCAGAGCCTGGCTGCAGTCAGGAGGGATCCCAGGTGATCCAAATAAGTAGCTAGGACATTTTGCTGGCATGGTTGGAGGTCTGAGCAGCTCGTTTTTGTAAGGTAAGTCACAATTCCTATTTTTCAGGGCCCATACCTACCTCTATCTCCATGTGCTCATGTAAATCCAGTGCTTCTTAGCCTTTGTGCTCCTTTAATATAGATGATATCTTTCTCTCAATTTGTTTTGGGGCTAATATGAAACATTTGATCCAGGAGTTAGAGATTATAAATTCATAATTATAAATTGTTATTTTGCAAATTGGATTATTACAAAATGGCTTTCTATGTGCAATGTGCAGCATCTTGCAATGGAGCAATAAAAAACTTTGTTACCAGAATCACTTAGAAGACTTAAAGTTCAGTTGGGTTAATGTATTGGCTTTTAGAATTTTTACTGCAGGCCCTGTGCTTTTTTTCACCTATGTTATAATACACTTTTCTCTGGTGGAAGTCATCTAGCTCAGTGCTTAATAAAGTTGCATAGTAAGTAATCCTATCCTTGGGTGGATAAAGGTAATATCCTGGAATATTTGTGGATATTATCTGTATCTTTATCTATATCTCTGTCTATCAATTCACCAAGAAAGATAACAGGAGCAAGGGTTATTATCATGCTCAGGAAAGAAATAGCTATATTTCTAATAGGAGAGAAGTATAAGATGAATGAAAAATATTATAAATCCAGTTTTCATGTTATAAGATCAGGAATGGAGAACAGAGGCTATTTTTCTGCCTTCCTCATTGTAGGATCTCTGTGAATAACTGAGAGCAAGCTGAGGCTGTCAGGAGTTTTCAGTCCTTTCTGGGATGGAAGCAGGGTTAGGCTGCACTGACAACAGCCCCTACCCCTCTAGGACCTGACTGAGGGATGCTACAGCCAGGGATACGATTGACACCAGAGTATCTACAGGGGGATGGTTTACACACTGTTACATCCCCTTTGCTACCGCAGATTAGACCATTTTGTTTAATGCTGGAAAACCACACAAACCCTTTGCTCAGATTTGTTCTGGGTTAAACCCTCGTGAGATCTCACTAAGGCAAAATGACTTCTGAAGAACATACATGTAAAAAGCAGAGCGTTACTCTGAGATACTGTCATTGCATGTTTATGTTTGAAGTGCTATAAACTTGTGCCATCACTTTCATTACAGATCCATATTTTCAGTGATGCATGTCTTGTCAGGAAAAATTATTTTATAGCTGAGATTGAGCAGTGCAGTCCTTACCCTGTGAGGCTTATAAAGAGAAAAGAAAAAAAAATCCCAAACCATACTTTTTAAAAAATATTGATTTTTAGCTGATTCATGACTCAGTGGATAAATATGAGCTTTTATCCTACTTTGGGGACCCTGGAGATACATGGCTTGGATGTCCCTGCTGCTAAGGGAGATGGGCTGCCTCTAGAATTACACTTTCAGTTTATTAGACCAAGGAAGCTGTTTGTTGATAATGCCCCTGAGTTTGCTTCAACATTGCTTTATCATCTCCTCCAGTTACAATAGCCCATCCAGTCTTTTTAAGGCAGTTTTTACTTGCCCCTAAGATGAACAAATTAGTACATTTCCTCATGCCAGGGACCCCATGGAATTCATAAGTGGAAATTTTCCAAAGTTTTAGAATCAAAGATTCAGATTTTCTGCCTTTTCAGTCACCTTGCCATCTCTGAGTAATGTGTAGGGAAATAGTTCACACAGATGCGAATAGAGATTCGTGCCACACTATCCGATTGATTTATATTAGATGGAGCAAAGGAGGCAGTCTTATGCCTGCAATGTGGCAGCATACTGCAAGCTGTGACATCTAGGATGGCTTCAGGCATGTTCCTTGCTCTTGGACTGCCCCACAGTAACAGTGTGTGCATCAGAGCTGCACCCAGAGCATTGACAAGGTCCCCTTAGCCATGGCAAGACCTCCCCAGGCCAAAGGCAACTGTTCAGCCGGCACCAGGTGTCCCTCCTGCAAGGTGCTGCTGACTGAAGCTCTCAGAAAGGAGAAAATGTTTTATAAAATATGTTAATATTATGAACAACCCCAGGATGAAAGGTGGAGAAAAATGATCTATCACCCTCTACAGAAAGGCATGATCATGCTTGTCTTTCTGCAGCATTTTCTCTAAGTATCTCTAGATAAAGAGAAACAATATCATTCATCGTACACATTCCAATACAGTGATTTGCATACATGACACACACACGAGCACACTCACTTTTCCTCTTATAGGTCTTAAATTATTAAACAGAATTTAAAGCAGTAGCTTAATTCCCTATCTGTTAAGCAGACAGGTATTACTAAACATGATCTTCTGGCTTGACATGTGGATTATAGAACTAAAACGCATGTGGTATATAAAAACCAGGCCTTCCTGCAATGCACACTGTATTTTGCTCCTGGGATGGGTCCTGTTCTCTTTTGGCAGCCTAAAAGCTTGCTTTGGCAAGCAGCTGTTGAACTCCACTGAGCAAAGAGGTTACGTGAGGGTTGTGGATAGAAGAAAAGGGCATGGCTGGAACAATAATATTTCAGGGGTCTTTGAGTGTTATGATGGTCTCCTTGAAACCATAAATGAGGTCTTTAACTGGTCTTAATAGTAGGTTCTTCAGAGCCAGGAGCCAGAGGACAGGCTTGCTCATATATGCTGAAGCACATGTTCTTATTTCGCCTCTTTCAGCATCAGCTCTGATTCTGGCCAAAGCTGCCTTGAGCCCCAGATCATGAGTGTTCATATATGCCTCTGTTATGGAGCACTTGAGCTCTCTTTGCCGACTCCTGTTGAGGTGTTTCCAAACATCACCATCCATTGATTGTTCCTCCAGAGCACAAGCATGACCAGCAAGATGGCTCTTACTCCAGGCCCTCCCCTAACTTGCAAGAAAGGTTAGAAGAAAACAGATTCAAAATCCACTGTGACCTTGCATAGCTGGTATCAAAAGGGGGGAGAAGTCTACATACAGAGGGGAGAAATTATGATAGCTGGAAATCCAAAATGGCAACACTGCTAGCAAATGAAGAATTGTTGCAGAAGATATGTATTAAGCCAACGTCAAATGCTCTGCATTTACAGCTATTTCTGAAGACATCATTTCAGTTTAAAGAAAATGGACCTAAAAGAGAAGAAATGCTTCAGCATTATCTAGCTGCAGGGTCTCGGCCTGTGTCTCTAGGCATGGAGATAGTCATAGTATCATAGAATGATAGAATGGTAGGGGTAGGAAGGGACCTCTGGAGATCGAGTCCAACCCCTCTGCCAGAGCAGGATCACCCAGGGCAGGCCACACAGGAACAGATCCAGGTGGGGCTTGAAAGTCTCCAGAGAAGGAGACTCCACAACCTCTCTGGGCAGCCTGATCCAGGCTCTGTCACTCTCACAGTAAAGAAGTTTATCCTCATGCTGAGGTGGAACTTTCTGTGTTTCACCTTGCAACCATTTCCTCTCATCTTATCACTGGGCACCACTGAAAAGAGCCTGGCCCCTTCTACTTGACACCCACCCTGCAGAGATTTGTAGACATTGATCAGATCCCCTCTCAGGCTTCTCTTTTCCAGGCTAAACAGCCCCAGGGCTCTCAGCCTTTCCTTAGCACAGAGATGTTCCAGTCCCTTCATCATCTTTGTAGCCTCTGTTGGACTCTCTCTGGTATTTCCCTGTCCCTCTTGAACTGGGGAGCCCAGAACTGGACACAATACTCCAGATGAGGTCTCACAAGGGCAGAGTAGAAGGGGAGGAGAACCTCCCTCAATCTGCTGGCCACACTCTTCTTTATCCACCCCAGGATACCATTGGCCCTCCTGGCCCCAAGAGCACATTGCTGATCCATGGATAACATATTGTCCACCAGGATGCCTAGGTCCCTCTCCATAGAGCTGCCCTGGCTGCAGTGCTTCCTAAC
>JAAGNO010026514.1:34181-69229 GCA_033439905.1 Ceryle rudis
CTCAGCCTTTCCTCACCAGAGATGTTCCAGTCCCTTCATCATCTTTGTAGCCTCTGTTGGACTCTCTCCAGTATTTCCCTGTCCCTCTTGAACTGGGGAGACCAGAACTGGACACAATACTCCAGATGAGGTCTCACAAGGGCAGAGTAGAAGGGGAGGAGAACCTCCGTCAATCTGCTGGCCACACTCTTCTTTATCCACCCCAGGATACCATTGGCCCTCCTGGCCCCAAGAGCACATTGCTGCTCCATGGATAACATATTGTCCACCAGGATGCCTAGGTCCCTCTCCATAGAGCTGCCCTGGCTGCAGTGCTTCCTAACCTCCCGGGGTCTGGAGGTAGAGGATGAACAACTCCTTGCAGTTAATTGAATTATACTAATTTAAAATGAAAAGAGAATAAACCTTTTGTTATCCGGAATTAGAATTTTTTTTTCTTTTACATAAGAGAAGGCATCAGCATTTTATCAGGAAAGTAAAAACACATTTGAATCTTTCTGTCCAGATCCTTAGGGGGTTCAGCTTTCCCACAAATAATGAAAATGGGGACTTTCTGCCATAATGTAATCCATCTAAAACTGATGATGAAGAGCAGAAGATCCTCCACACTGGGAAAAGAAATCACTCAGCAACTCCTTTAATTTTTCTTTCTTTATAGCTACCAGATCAATGCGATATTCCCGAATGCAGAGGAAATTCTTACATGAATACTGCTAAAGCATTATCACTTCCAGAGCTTGCCAAGAAAACGCAGGTGTTCCTCGAGCCCTGAGTAATAACAACCCTGGGCTCCTGGGTCTGGATGACAGGTATTCATGACAAAAGGAAGTAATCTTTCTGCGTGGGAGATAATTGCAGGTGATGTTTATTATGCCTAGGGTTGATAAAAATCAAATAGTGATTAAGGACATAGACAAAACTTCATCACTTTCCTCTTTTCTGCCTTATAATTAGATTTTGTAGCTAGACTCTCAACTATCAGGTGAAATTCAATACAAGAAGAGTCAAAGATGTTCTAGAATATTATGATATAAAGGATATAACAGATCACTTCAGGGTCTCTGTCCTCACTTGCTCCTTCTACAAATCTTAAATCTTCTTGTGTGGTTGCTTTTTTCTTTTCTCATAGTTGCTCTGAACCTTTATCAGAAAAGTGTTTTAAAAAGACAAATGGATTAACTAGTAGACATGGAAATAATATATATATGAAAGTGGATTAAATTCACTTTTTTTCCATTGTAAAAAGGAACTCACTTGAGATCAGTCATGAGAAGCCTTTGGTAAAAATAAACTGAAGCTGTCCCCATTTGTTTACAGCTAATAATTGCACAGTGCTACTGTGAACTGGGTAGTTTTCCAAATTGTTCCATCAGGAGCTTGCTGATCTTGGACGCCAGTTTGGCTCTGTGTCTCTGCATGAGTTTTACATAAGTTTTCTTTCATTAACAGTAATGCACATGGAGTACACTGACTGATAAGAACACGAGAGAAAGCAGCCAATACTTGTTATTTCACTGTTTGGGCTTATTTTAAACATTTACTGCAATGAAAAACAATTGAAGGAGATGACAGGCAGAAATACAGTTGACTGAAAGGCTCTGACTTTTTTAGAGAAGTTTTATCCACATGCTCTATGTTAGTGGAGAGATGAGGGGTGTTGTTAACTTGCTGAACACAGGCTGAGGTGGCAGCTAAGTGTCTTGGGAAAATATGAAATTACATCAAAAGCAGACCTCAGTACTCCTTTGACTGAGCTATTCAATGAAAGGAAATTTAATCTTGGTGGATTTTTCCCATTTTCATTGGAGAACATGTGGCAGTATGGTGTTTTGACTATTAGAGAACTGATTATTTTTAATGTGAGCCTAACAGCAGTAAAGGGGCCAGGTAAGTAGGTATGATGCCCTGTGTTTTGGTGGGAGCTTTCACAATGGTTGTTGTTTTGAAATCAGTCACATACTGAGCTGTCTCTTGGAATTTTGACTCCTGTTTCATCTTGTCTGGTAATGTTAATCTAATGAAAAGTTAACCCATTCTTGTATTTGTCTTGTTGCTTTGCTCTCATTCGTCCTTTCTGTAAGCCTATTTCACTTCAAGACTAGCAGGAAAACATCTTGTACCATATATGAATGCTTTGCCACTGATGTCATCAAGAGAAATTTCAGATCAGCTTTCATTTTTTTATGTGTGAGACCTAACCTATCAAGGCAGTGTAGATTCCCTAGTCCCCTGTCTTTGGGTCATGATGAGAACTGGATCAAAAAGAAAATAAGAGTTCCAGTCTCTTCATGAAATGATTCACAGAGTTGCCCTTTCAAAAAATGTTAATACATTAAAAGCTTCCTTCAACATTAAGCAATTTTGAAAAGGTCTTTTAAAATCTAAGATACTATTCATCAACAAGAACAGTATCATTTATTGACTATGCACATAAATAATATCTAAACTACATGAAATTAAGCTAGATGAAATTAAAGATATCAAGATGATACAGTTACCCTATTTCTTAGTAGACCATAATTTCCAGGCAATTTAAACTAATGCTCAATCCATAGCTTTCTGATCCATATATCCACACAAATTACAGTGTGTGTTTGCCTACCAGAAATGCAAAAGGACGTTGCTTAATTCTTCAGCGATAGTCCTGTCCAACTTAGTATGCTAACAGCAAGTTTATTGCCTTGTATTTTCATTTTGTTTCAATTCATTCACAGTCCTGCAGAGTGTTCTGACTTCTTGACTCCTGTGCCTCTGTGAGCTCTCGTAGGTCAGGCAGATCTCCTGCTGCTCCAGGCAGGCTGCAGCACCTGCATATATCAACTACAGCAACTCATTCGCTCAACAATTAGTTTTGCATTTGTATTTTTTCTGGAACATGCTCTGCTCAAGGCCCGTAGAGAGCCACCACACATGCTTTGCAATAAAATGAATGCCGTGTTTGCTCCCAGCTGTAGAAAACAACCAGTGAAACGACAGATGGGATGTCTCAGAGTTAAGGTCCTGTTCAGTGTCAACAAAGGATTCTAAAAGCAGCTCTTCACTTTGTCATGATAAAATGATACAGAAGTCCTTCATACTGGCTGGTACTCCATCTCTCTTGACTACTAAGAAAATGCCAGTATAGCTACATTTGGGGCAGTTTCACATGACACAGTCTAAGAACCTCATGGCTGTGGTCGATGGTCAAATGATCTTTTTGAATTAACAAAGAAATCAAGTATGTTTATTATTCACCCCCTTTTTACCCTCCATTTTGATTGTAAAATGAGACTTAGATTCACAGGCTTCAACCAAAAACTTTTAAGCTAATAACTTTTAAGACAAAAAGGCTGAACTGAAGGCAAGGGCATGCTGTACATCATTAATAGTGCTTCCCAAACTACAGGCCTGGAAATAACATATCTATTTTAAAAAGGCTGCCTGAGCTTATTGGAGGGATTACATAATTCCTTCATTACCATGGTAAGCCAGTTAAAGCAATAATTAAAATTAGAATTTCCAAGTCTTTAAAGTTAGTGGACCTGTAGAAAAGCTTCCAGTGAAAAGAAGCCTTAAAAAACCTTATCAATATGTCACAAATCCAAAAGGAATCAAGAATCCAGAAGAGCTGTTACAATGAAATAACCCAAGCCTTTAATAGACTGCTTTGCAATGAGTCTTTTAGTCTCTTAAAGGCCTGTGAATTGAAAGCTACCTTCCCTGAGCTAGAATGACATTAAAAAGCTTCCCAGTATATTTAAAATAATTAAGCAATCAGGTGGAGAATTTTCAGGTAATACACAATGAGCTGAGCTCTGAAGTCCACAATTCCAACACAGAAAGGGGGGCAAAGCAAAAGCAAGCTGTGTAAAAAATACATATGATCATGTAAATTAAAAATATTCTTGAAGCCAAACTCTTCTGCCCAGCCTGAGGAAAAGATCCAAATATCCTTCACTAATAAAGAAGACATATTTGGTTAGATCATCCCCATATGTATAATAACCTCCTTCCCTGCAGAAGTTAGAAAGAGCAGAAATGGTGCTCTGCTCAATAGAAAAAAAAGCTGCAAAAATCACAAGGCAACGATTTTAATAATGGGCATTTAATTCAAAAAAGTGAATAAATATGAATATCCACATAAAATTGCTCTACTAGAAGCAATTGTAAAAAATAAAATACCTAGCTAATTGCTAAGTGGAATTTTACGAGAGTGTGTGCTCGTGGATGACTTTTCATATAGAAACAGGCGCTGACATCTATGCTTCCTTTTAAAAGCCTTCTGTTGCGAGCCTCTATTTTCGTCTTTGCTGAGTGAGAAGAGGAGCCAGCCCAGTTTAAAACAAGAGGAAATTGAAATACTGCACCTCTAAAAAGAGCAAGTGTGACAGAAGTGATTTCTGCTCTGACATTTTGAAGAACTACGGGGTAAAGAGAATAAATTGTGTCTAGAAGAGTGTAGATGTGACAGGTATCACTTGGCTATCAGAACAAGGGACCAATATAAAATGTAGTATCTGGTAAATTCCATCCTGCCTTTTCTCCACAAAAATCAGGAATGAATTTGTTATACCTGTTTTCAGACACCTAAGAATATTTTTTTGTCTTTTCATTAGTGACTGTCTTTCTTCTTCCTCTAAAATATATTCCCTGCACTTCAACTGTCCAACTCTTTTCTCGTGACAGTTTAAATCCCAGAGTGATTGTCACATCTTAGGTGGCATTACGAGCAGTGTGCAAGAGGTCACTTCTAGGCTTAATTACTTTCCCTGAATGAATGCCATTCCACTTTCATTGCCTTCTCATTTGAACAGGGGTCTCTAACTGTCTTCAGACACTTCTAAAGTCAACTGCACAAGAACAAACTTCTCAGGGCAAAGCTTTCCTCCCACGTATATGTATATAGAGCTAAGATGAAGCACCTATGGATTTGTCTGAGACCTCCAGCACTTCTTCTGCAAATTAACCACACAGTAAGGTGAAGATGACTCTCTAAAGCTACCAAACAAAGACAAAGAAAGTCAGGGCTTGTGCCTTAGTCAGTCATGAAGACAGAACCATCCCCCTTAGCCATAAACCCACGCTGAACCTCTGCCAGTGAGGAGTCTGAAATGCATCTCTACCTGAGCTCAGGTTACTGCATCATTTCACAAGGCAGCTGCACTTGTCTGAGGGACCATACCACACCCTCATGGCAAGCCTGGAAAAGGAGAGGACATCACCATCAGCTGTGATAGCTGAGCTCTTGTCATGACAGTCTCTATATATTTGATAGAGTTCTCATTACATCTCCCCATGGAGAAACACTTGTGGGTACTCATGGAGCCCCTTTTACGTGCATGTCAGTTTGCTCTCATCCTTATGACAACATTGACAGGAAAACAGAAGAGTAGCTCAGAGCAATAATAACAGGTTTTTAAATTCAGGAGATATTTGACTGACATGTTTTCATGTGAATAGCATCAGACTTTCTATGCAGCTTGCAAATAATGTTGGCATCATCCGAGTAGACTTTCAAATGCATGAATTCCTTTTTCCCAATTTTCCAAAGGCAATTCTCATTCAGCTGGTGCAAGTAACATACTAGATAATGTTACAACAGTCCCTGGAGGCTGGAAATTAGCCTTTCTAGAAATACTTTCCAGGGTTTGGGTCAGAAGGTGTGTTGGGGTGTGCTGAATAATTCTAACCTCTTCAGATGTGTATGCAAGAAGATGAATGGTGAAAGAGCTGATGGAAAAATTTACTTCCCATCTCTGAAAGTACCAATATTATTCTACAGGCTGCAATGTAATGGACTTATTCAATTAATTTTAATTTAAATAGGGGTTTTTTTGTTGTTTCAATTCAATTTTTCAACATCTCTCAAAGAAAATTGTTAATTTTCTTTTATTAATTTGCACATAAGAAAGAGGCAAGGAGTAAAACAGGTTGAGAAAAAAAATCAGAAACAAAAGCTAAGAGTCTCTTACATCTTTTAAAACATTAAAATACAACTAATTATTCTTTGTTAATAATTTTTTTTTTTTTTTTGGTAAGAAGTGCTAGGGCACTAAAAATCTAGCGACTAAGCTTTTCTTTGAGGTCTCCTTGTTGCCCTTCTAGGTAAACAAAATAAAGTAGGTACATCCATGCACTCTCTCCTTTAAATGAATGTTACTGTAATATAGCTCAATACAACGACAAGTGTGACTCAATATCTGCATCACTGATGCTGCTGACATGGAGTCATTCTAAAGTATAAACTGTGAATGCCACCCCATGCTGGAATATGTCATTTCACATCTTGCATTTGCGGGAGTTGCACAGAGAGACCAAGTTACTCTCCTACTTGCACCAAGTGACTAAGCTTGCTAATCTCCTAATTGGTCCCCAGGAAGAATGTTCTCACCTGGTTCAGAAGCAGCCTGGGGAAAGGGAGAGCTGTGCCTTCCACCTACTCGCACATCCACGCACAAAAGTCCCTGACTCAAAGGTTCGCATGGCTTGCTGCTGCTGGCTTGATTTGATTTCCTTAGCTGCCCTAAGAGCCCTTAAAAATCCATCTAGCAGGCAGAAGTGCCAGAAGCATCAACCATGTGCCTCAGGACCTGATGTTTCTTTATTTCCATGAAGCAAACTAATAGTGACAACCTGAGCATGAAGAATTCACCAGGAGGGCTCTGGTGAGCAGCGCTGCTGTAGCTGTTGTGGCACTTGCAGCGCAGGAGCTGAATGGTGAGATAATGGAGGGTTTCTCTCCCCAGTTCCTCAAAGTGATGGCCCATGAGAAATCACCTGGCTGGCCAGTAACCCCCAGTTAGTCCCAGTGTACCATGCAGCATTCGCTGTGTGAAGTACACAGCACCTGCTGGAGAGCAAGGAACTAGGCAAGAAGCTGCTGCATGATGCTAGTTATTAGGGGCTAGGAAAGGTAGGGGCTAAAGTAAAATAAATTTTGGTTAATGAAGCTGACAGAGGAGGTGTAGCAGCTTCCTCAGACACTGCCAGCTAGGGTCAGAGTGACAGAGCTGTGGCTTCTCCCTTCACCAGACAACCTTGCCAAATTTTTGCACAGCACTGGGCTGAAAACAGACATACATGAGTGCTTAAAGAGCTTCCTTGTGCCTTCTCTTCTTCAGCCTCTGTCATGGCATGGCAACCAAAGGCTTGGATCACTTGCCATGCAGTGAATCAAAAGTTATGATTTTGCAGACGCAGAGAAGAAAGTGTTCACTGATGCTTCTGACATTGTTAATGGAGCAACGACCTACCAGGGCCAGCTGCCCTGTTAAGTTTGTCTACTCTTCTGACACAGTATGTAGACATTACACAAGTCATTACTCATGTTATCTGTACTATACATACATGGTGAAATTCTGATGGCTGGAGTCAGAGAGACTTTAACATCGATCCATCAGAATGATGATTTCACGAGCCATTATCTTAGTCACATAAAGGAGGATAACACTTTGGCTTTTTCCGATGTGACACTTGACCTTCAGATAATCACACTGAAGATACTGCTGTTACTAAAATTCAGTTTAATTGACAATGAAGTGAAACGACCCAGTTCTACAGTTCATGAATGTATTACAAACTCTCCAAACAGCCGTGAAGCGAAAAGCAAAGGCTGATGGAGGCAAGAGGAAACACCCATGGGCTGTTTGCAGGCACACTGGCGTCCCAGGGGAAATTGGTTGTCTTTGAACTGGCTAAGACACAGATAAAGGAGAAACAATCTCTTCATGTGTCAATACTCCTGTTATTAAAGTCCTGTAAAGTTTGTACACTGCTGATCAAAGGAGGGAGGTGAGACAACAGCAGAAGGAAAGTGCAGTGAAAACATGAAACTGAGATTCCCCAATTTTCACAGAGAAACATGGGAGAGCTACAAACTTCAGTACAAAGGAAATGCATCAGATCTCAAATGCATTTTCAGGTCAGATTTTCAAGTAGTTTTCTCAGTGGTGTAAAGTCATAAACATTAGTTTCCTGTGAAATGAGTGTCTTAGATGTTTTAGCTAGGTCATCAGAATAGCCTCCTATCCTGGATATTTAGGACATAATTTTGAGAATTTAATTTATCCCAACCAGCTATTTCATCATCTCAGTGGGACAACACGCCAAGAAAATTTTCCCTTCATGAACACACCAGAAAAGACAAATCCTCCATCCATATGTCATGACTTTTTGAAAGTGAAAGGACAACTCGAAATATTGAAGATTTAATCAGCTTCATGCCTTTGTGCATTGCCAAATACAGAGAAAAAATGTGTTCAAAATTACTGTATGGACAATAATAACTTAATCTCTTCTCTAGAGGAGTTTCATATTGGTGCAATAACCCTCCTCTTTGGTACAATACTGGTACCCATTGTATTTCCATCAGGGTAAACTGGTATGCACGTGTTATGTAGGTCACAAATCCATTAGCTATAGGCCATTGTAAAGGAATGGCAAGAGATTTGTGTGATCCTTCTAAAACTGGTCATTTGCAGATAAAATTAATCATTTGATTAAGCTAAAGCCTTTAGGATCAGGGCCGCATCAGGGTGTACAACCCCCTTTGCCTTCTTCCCCTTGAATTTCTGTGGCAAAGCAAAGATGGGAGCGGTTTGGTGGACTGATGTCCCCATGGTAACAACGGACTCGGGTCTTTTGGTTACCAGCCCATTGCTCTATCTGCCGGGCCACCATGCTGCTTTGCAGAGTCACCTTGGCATTTCAGGTATCTAAAGTACATTAGGTGTTCTGTGGTTTTGTGTGCTTGATAATGGAGCAAATGTCAAAAGACTACCCATCTTCTAAACCCAGATCTAGTGCTGTCAGAGCTCACTGGTGAGAACTGATATTCATTAGTAGTGCTTATTGCTAATTCATAGCATAGTCTGTCATTGAAATATCACAAACCAAACTGGCACTCCCTGCCATTAGGGACCCGCAGGCAATACATTCATTTCCTTTACAGTGATTAAATATGCACAGCGTATTCTTTCCTCCTGATTTGTATAAAATGAAGCTATTTGATGGGTCCATCACACCCTCTTAGGTATGCTTCATAAATAAATCCCAAAGCATTCAGTAAATGTCCTCAGCTGCAGGGATTACCAACAGGGGAATCAATTATGCAAATTACGTGGGCCTTTAGAGTTGGACATACATACTGAGACTCCAATTAGTGATCAATAGAAAACTTCAGCTTTCTTCTGAAATCTAGAATGCTATTTTCACTTGATTGTAGATTTAAACCCTTTTTAGCTGATACATTTTTCCTGTAAACACTGGGAGTTCAGCCTTAGTGTTAATATTTTCTTTACCTGAGAAACTTGTGCAACACAATAGCTTGACCGTAGAATAGAGTAGAATAGAACAGAACAGAATTCTCTCTACCACTGTCATAGAGTACCTACTTCCCATATGCCATTGGGTTTTCTCCTTCTTTTTCCCTGTCCTTCCTAGTCTCCCAGCAAGTACTGCCACATTTTTCTCCTCAGCGCCTTTGAACTCACATGGCTTCTTCCTGAGGGCCTGCAGCTGTCAATTTTTTTTTCTGAGCTTTAAGCTGGTGTCATGCTAGGTCCCATAACATGGACACCCTGCTCAAGCTGTGGATTCTAGGACGCCTTTCTCAGCTGGGGCTATTGCTTCCTACCCAACAAGGGAAACTTGATGAGGTTCTGGTGCTGTGCAATAGCACCTTCTCTCTCATCCTTAGCCTACCTCTCCTAAGAGGGTAAAGACCCCTCTTATTTTGAGAAGGGGTCATGTTTAGGCTTCTCCCGTGTGGTTTTGGATCACTGTCACTCAGGAAAAGACCAGACACTGAAGTCCTGCTCCTCATACGCCCATCATGAGGATATGTACTGTTGTTCTGGAGACAGGGTGCTCACAGGGTTCACAGATAGACTTCTGAAGACACCCCGGACTGCTCCTCCTCCGCTGAGTGGGTGCATGGAGGACCTGCATCCCCAGCTAAACTACCCTGGAGAGTCCCAGCTTTCTTTGATGACAGTCTTCTGTCTCTGTTTGACTGGTTTAAGAAAACAAAATAAAAGTGGAAGAGAAGGAGTCTTCCTATAACTCACAAAGCTCTGGCATCACATGGGGTGACAGCTCTGCTACTGAGTGGATGAGCCTGAGTGTCTGCAAGGAAGAGCTGCTGCAAATCCAGCGTGCACAGCTCTGGTGAGGGCTGCAAGCATACAGGAAAAAAAAAAAAAAATCCGCCCCTGTGTCCAGCTCTCGCACACGTGTGGAGGCACTTACTGAGCCACAATAACTCTGCTGCAGGGTATCTTTTGCCTTCTTATTGTGCAGGGATTAAGGCTTGGCTGCCTTGATGAGAAAGCTGCCCTGATTGCTCATGAACTCTCAGCATTCCCAATTAAAATTGTTTTAAAGAGATGGGGAAGGCAATCGAAAAACAGTTCCCACTCCATCCTTTAAAGCAAACTTAATTTTAACACCTAATTACATGCATTACAGGCTCGTTCCTATTTCCTTTGCCAAGCTGCTTCTTGGTTTTGATCTTACAGGGTGCTCGTCCCCACAGTGAGGGAAGCTTCAGCTAGGAAGAAGCAAAGGCTGTTGAAGGAGTGAAAACCTGACTGAATAGTGAGACTGGCAGCACATTGCTCTCTCTGCCGCTCACCTGCTCTATGACCTTGGGCATGTGACAGTGGCAGCTGAGACATTGGTTTTCCTGCTTTTAAACAGAGGCAATAATTTTCCTCCTGTGTATCGTGCTGGGAGACACAGGACCACAGTGTTAAACTAGAGCAGTAAAACCATTCCAGTAGCCTAATGACAGCTCCAGAGAAGTAGAAGAATACATCCATTTTTCCCCATCTTTTTGAACACAGCTAATGAAGAGAAAAGAAAGCCCCTGCCCTGGCTGAGATCAAGCAGCGACTGTGAAAGTGATGCACTGAAATGTAGGAATCACACTGGAGTACAGGAATTCTGTTACATGGCTGTTTGCAAATTAATGGCTAAATCAATTAAATGAAAGCATGGGATTTCTCTTGAGGAAAGTCTAGTCACAATCGCCAGGAGAAGGGGAGGGGTTGTGGAGTGGGGATGACATAATCACGTTTGCGAATCACCAGCAGTGTGCATGCTTTAATCCATTAATGGGGTTTTTATCTGTGATCATAAAAAGCAGGTTACATTCAGCCTGGAAGGGAATGAGGGTTGGAGGAGAGGGGAGGGGAGAGAAAGAGCAAGAGAGAGAGACACATACAGAAAGCAAGAGAGAAAGAGAGCACAATTCACTCAGTGAATTACTTGCAAGCTTGGGGCTGATAATTAGGGATCTCAGGAGAGCAGTTTCTCAGAATAACCTGCTCTCCTTGGAAAGGACCGAATGGAGACAGTGGTTCAGTCCTGCTGATATTTTTTAAGCCCTCCTCGCAGTTTGATGGGCATTCCCAGTGCTTTTGTGCACGTCTCGGAAAGCGTTGACGTGGAAAGGAGCAGCAAGGAGGGGGAGGTTGGAGAAAAAATCTGCAGCTCTTCTAAAAATACGGAGGGCATGCAAGAGTGCGAGCAGGCTGGGGAGGAGGGCGAGGTGAGCGCGCCTCGCACCATGTTCCCCAGGTGCCGGCACGGCGCAGTTTTGGAGATGTCCCTTCTGTGACTGGACGCACCATGAGCATCTGGGAGGTGATCCTGGCTTTCGTGGTGGTGGTGCTGATGCTCGTGGCCCTGCTGGCCAACGTGCTGGTGCTGATGTGCTTCCTGTACAGCGCCGACATCCGCAAGCAGGTCCCGGGATTGTTCATCCTCAACCTCACCTTCTGCAACCTGTTGATGACTGTTTCGAACATGCCCCTGACCTTGGCTGGAATCATTTACAAGAGTCAACCAGGAGGAGATCAGATCTGCCACATTGTGGGCTTCCTGGAGACTTTTCTCACCACGAACTCCATGTTGAGCATGGCAGCTTTAAGCATTGACAGGTGGATTGCTGTGGTCTTCCCTCTAAGTTATCACTCCAAAATGAGGTACAGAGATGCTGCTCTCATACTGAGCTACACGTGGTTACACTCGGTGTCGTTCCCGATAGTGGCAGCTTCTCTCTCCTGGGTGGGTTTCCATCACCTCTATGCCTCCTGCACCCTGTACAACAAGAGACCAGAGGATAGGACACAGTTTGTGATTTTCACTGGGGTCTTTCACGCCCTCAGCTTCCTTCTCTCCCTTATAGTCCTGTGTTTCACATATCTAAAAGTGCTGAAGGTGGCACGGTTTCACTGTAAGAGGATTGACGTGATCACTATGCAGACCCTGGTGCTGCTTGTGGACATCCATCCCAGGTAAGGTGCCTGTGTGTTCAGCAAGGGAGACGATTCACAGCAGGGGAAGTGAGGACGGGGTCCAGTGTTATGTTAAATGCAGCCTGATCTGTATCACAGCAGGGGATGGGGAGGGGGAGAAAACAAGCATCTGTCTTGCCTGTTTCTATTCTGCATGTTTCTTTTTACTTGTGTTTATTTTCCCATTGCAGAAACAACTCTTCTTTGTTGTGCTTAAGGGCTTGTTTTGGGAGGGAGAGCAAAGAAACAGGCAGTTTTGGCTGAGCATGCACTTCCCTTCGAGACAGTGATCAGATCATTGCCCTTTGTCTCCGAAGGTGGATTTAGTGGTCGATAGATTTGCATTTTCTGGCAATGTCAGCCCAAAACATCACTGGGTCCCTGAGAGGGAGCAGGCTGAGGCTTCACATGTCCCTCCAGTGGGAGTGCAGAAGGGAAGCTGGGTGCTGTGTGATGCTCCTTTGCCTGGCAGTTTCTCTATTGCTGTGCTCTCTGTAACTTTATCTTTCCTGAAGGCAGAATGGTAAAGGGAATAATATCCGCAAAATGCAGACGCTTGAATGTCTTTACTAAAATCGAAGAGAGACTTCAGTAGCAATGATAACATGACAAGCAAGGGATGTATAAAGTTCATTTCCAAGGAGAATCTTTAAGCAAGCCCCTTGTGCCTTGACACAGGGGGAGAAAAGTCTCCAGGAGCTGGGAGGATAGTGGGCTTGAAGGCAAGCACCAAAAAGGGATGAATGTGTGTTGGGACGCTGTGCAAAAGCGACACGTCAGGGGGGATTATGCACAAACTATAAATCTTGCGTGGATAGGCTCTGGATCTGGAAGCGATGCAGAATTGTCTGGAGGAGGGAGAGTAGGAGAGACAGCTTTCCAGGATCGGTGGCAAAGCTACAGGAGAAAAAGTCTTGCTGGTTATGGAAGTTCAAGGGTGGTGCTGGACAGGCAACAATCTCGGCAAGGAGCTGGGGAAGGTGCCTGGGGCAGAGGGGAGGGGGAAGTCAGTGTGTACTGTGAGTACACAATGGCTCTGCCCATGAGAAGCGGAGAGGATAAAATGGAAATAACCAAAACAGGCACTGCTGGAAGGATGTGGCACTGGGCTGGTGAGAAGGGAGCAGCAGGACAAGCCAGCATGATCTGCCTGGGAAAGGGAGATTTGAGAAATGAACCTGCACAGCTAAGGCAGGATAGAGTGAGAAAGGGAGGCTGATGGGTCCGTGTGTCCTGGCTGAGAAGCTTGGATGAGATGGGGCAGATGGGTCTAAGACCCAGCTATGACTGGGACAGGGTGTCAGAGTCAGCGAGGGAGTTCTGCAAAGGGGAAAACAGAGGCACTGGTTGCAGCATGAAAAGAAATCAGCCTGGTGTGTTCAGAGGAACTAGTCTGTGTTAGAGCTTAGTGTGGCTAGAGCGGGTGATTCGAAAGGGATGGGTCTGATGTATTTACCTGGAAAAAAAAAGAGAAAATGGTTTGGCTAGATAGGGTGAGAGAGTAGCTGCAAGGCATGAGCGTGGTGCTTGGGAGACAGACAGAAACGCGATCTTAAGGCTCAGACTGTCTCTGTCAGAGACTGAAGGGAAGGGAAAAGTCAGAAGAATGTTGGCAGCTGGCAGTGCAGGGACATGTCTGATACACGGGAAGAGGTCTGTGTGGAAGAGAGGAAAGCCGAGAGCAGTTGTAGAGGGCAGTCCCACACCACACATCCCACCTAACCCCTGCTTGCCCACCCCCCCTCGCCTTGCTGTCCTGTGTTCTGCAAGCTGGAGGCAACCATCAGCTCTCTCCATGTGCAGCCAGCCAGGAGCAGAGCTGCAGGACTGAGAGCACATGTGGCTGTCCTCAAAAAAAAAGGTCATATTTTGGAGATTCCTAAGCCTAAGGCAAATAAGTCTGAAAGGATCAGGGCAGGACAGCACACTGTTAGAGGAACAGAAACATTTGCTCAGAATTCTCTAGTTAAGCTGTTTGATCTGTCTCTTGACCAAGAATGCTGAGCAGAATTTCAGGCAAGTCCTGTTACTGATCTTGAGAAACATGTGTATAAATCTTCCTTTATCCCTCGAGTCACACAGAGGAAAAAAACCTCCCTTCTGCCCTACGTGCTGTCTGGCTGCTGAACTGTGCCTTGACTGGTCTTAGTTCCTGCACGCACTATGAGCTGTGGTGGTTACTCCCAGGGCAGTGCTGTAAACCCACTGGGGCTATTTGAAATAGCAATCGTTATGCCTAATGCTTAAAATATGCCTGGACTGAGCAGCAAAGTTGAGGAAAAAGGGCAAAAATCTCAATGGTATTTCTCCTCCTCTGCATTTTTTCTGGTCCCGGGTAATTTGAGGGTGTTGGTGCATTTTGTAACCATCTTAATGAGGGGTGGATTCAATGGGAGTGTGGGAATGATTCCTCCTTTCTTCAGAGGAGACAGAGTGGTACAGGCACTTTGCTGCACACAATCTCTATTAGTAACTCCTATTTACCTTTTGCATAAGGTTATTCTAATAGCTCTCTGTAAGAAAGGAGAAATTCAGCTTCTTTTCTAGACTACAGAAATAGTGATTGATTTGACCTACAGTGGTGCTGCTTTAACTGGTGATAGCTACCACTGATGAAAGGGTTAAAAGCTCTGTCATTAGAAAGGCATAATTTGAATTATATAAGTGCTATATACAGGCAATTTCAGTGTTTACTATAGTACCTAACAACATAGATGAGGCTGCTGGGAGAAGGCACAGGAGAGAACAGTGTGTAATCCTGCCTTAGACTACTTTGACTTCTCTGTCTCTTTGCACAGTCTAGTTTCAACACTGAGAAATGTGTATGGACAATTTTCTGCTTCCTATGACTCAGAATCCACCCGCAAGGGGGTCTAGCGACAGGCATTATGACGGATGGCTTTATTACCTGTGACTTGGGGAGACACGAGTGATCTTCTGAAGATCATTGAAGACGAGTACAAAAGAAACCTCTAAATACCGCACAGAATGGTGTGAATGTTTAGGGCACATGTCCTTTCAAGTTAGCTTAGGCATTTGGAATGGATACTGCTTTTTCTTGACTTTGTTCTTAAGACCAGGATATCTTAGGTAATGTGAGAGGTTTGGGCAAGACTTCACTTAAGTGATTAACCCATGTGTTTCTTCACTCAAATTATCTGTACTATCTTTTTGCTGTATCCAGCTCTATGCATCTTAAGGTCCAGTATCTCGTAAACTTTGTTTAAAATACCGGACCTTCAAAGGGATATATCTCAGATTTTCCAGGATATTAAAATCTTTAAGTGAAAGCTTAGTCAATAATCCAGTTCTATTAATGGTGTCAATACTGGAACTTGCATACATGTTCTTATCTTAGTGCATAAAAGTGTGTGCAAAAGCAAAATACCCATCTGTGTACATTATCTATACGAAGGAGTGAGATAAAACACTTTCCTCTGTGATGTGGTATTTATTAGCTACATCTGGAAAAGCTGAACAAAAGAAATTGGTTGAAGTCTATCAGGACTTCACAAGTCACGTATGAGCTCCAGGAGTCAAAGACAGCTTTGTATGTGCCAGTAAGGAAAAGATATAAGTTAGAAAACTGTTAAGAGACAAAAAATACACCACGTTCTACACCCTAAAAACACCCTAATTGAACCTACTTTGGAGATTTCTTTTCCTATATCACCGTGTGCCTGGGACACTATGAATTTAATAACACAGGTCTTATGCAAAGCTGTTAAACCTCTAAAATAATCCATCTGCACCTAAAAATACTGGAAGTTCTCCAGCTGCCACAGAACTGAAAGCACGTAAGTTTCCTTGAAAAGGTGAACTTTTTTCCCTTCTCAGCTGTCATTTCTCATTGCAAATAACTCGGACATAGAACACAGAAACATAGAATACCAGGCTGGAAGAGAACTCAAGGTCCAACCTTTCTCTCTTGTTAAAAGCCTGGTCTACACAAGCTGGCCCCACAACCTGGCCAGCCAAATCTTAAAAAAATCCAGTGTTGGGGAGATCATTCCAATGGCTGATTGTTCTCCTTGTAAAAAATTTTCCTCGTGTCCCATAAGATTCTTCCCAAGAGTAACTTGTACCACTCGCCCCTTTTCCATGTGACTTCATGTGAAATTGGAGTCTCCACCTTCATTGTAGCCCCCCTTTAAATACTGGAAGATGGTTATAAGGTCTCCCCTGAGCCTTCTTTTCTCAAGGCTGAACAAACTCACTTCTCTCAGCCTTTTCCCATGTGGCAGCTTCCCAGAACATGTAACCCTTTTAGACATGTTTTCATTCTACTTAGACATATTCTGTAAGAGTGAGATGATTTGTTATTTCAAGAAGAAAAACATTTTCCTCCAGTATTTTGTTCATTTTGCCATCTTGGTGGCTGCTCTGGGGAGTGGCAGTGTAGGACCATATATAAAATGGATCAAAGGAAATGGGTTTTCTTTTACACAACAAAAAAGTAGCATAAGAACTCACGGCCACAGAGATCATTGAAGCACACTGAGATCCTCAGGACATAACATGCATTTACATGATGATCTAATGTTTGCAGGTCCAGCAAACAACATAAGTGCATGGCCTTAAACCACACAGCTATTAACATACAGGAGTGTGGAACCTGACAGTGAGTCATCAATTACAAATTGACCGTAAAAACAGAGAGACCAATGCCAAGCAGTTACAAAATACAGCACATAGGCCAGACCATTTGGTTTACCTGAGATGTGATTGCTTTACAAGACCTGTGCAAAGAGTCAACACGTAGCAGCACTGCTATGTGCGTAGAGAGGGGTTTCAGGAGTGCAGTCTGGCTTTGGTTCTGCTGTTTCCTAAAGGGACTAGTTAAGGTACAGATAGGTCTGGAAGATAGAAACAGTGCTGCCCATCCAACCTGCTTGCCTGGAGAAGACAGTAACTCATCCACTTCCCTCAAAATGCAAAGCCAGCATAGGAGTTACACAAGCAGGTAGAGAAGGAAGATGGGTTTTCACAGCATCACTCTTTTAGCAAACAAATGTGCTGATTTTAAAGGGGATTTTCTGTGGTGGAAGCATGGTCTCAGCCTTGTGGTCCTATCACCTTGCCAGCACACCAAGGATCTTAGCAGCTCTCTGGTGGCCTGGTGAGACCATCTCCAGGAAACTCAAAGGAGAAACTCTTTTCCTAAAATGCCACAGGTAGGAAAATAAAAACCCAGGGTGTGACTAATTTGTATCTATTTAGTGGGGAACAAGGCTGGTTTGGAGCAAGAGGTCAGAACATCACAGCGCTGTGGGTTTGTTATTTAATTCCCAGTTTTGCAGGGCCTTCAGCACGGTGACCATGCAGAGCTGCACAGGCTACTGGAATATCTGTGGCTGCACAGTTCACAACTGTGGGGTACAGTGATCACTCCAATGTTGGGCTGAATGTTCAGAGTGTGTTTTTCCCATTATGATTTTATTGTGGTTTATTGCTCATCTTGCTGGGAAGGTTCTCTTATCTAAGATAGCAGTGTTGGAATTGTTGTTTCTAGGGAAGTAGCATGATGCCTACCTACCCCACTCTCCATGTCTTCCACATCTCTGAATATCACAAAGCTAACTCTGGCCTGCAGATACAGTTTACAGTAATTCAAAAAGGAGCTGTGACTGAATTCAAGGCTGAATTCCACCAATTTGACTTATATATGAATCAATATAATGGGAGGGGGGGTGTGTGCATATAAATATATAATCACATATTTCTCAGTAATTGTTTTTGGAGGGTAAGATGATCATACAGTGCATTAGTACTTGGTACTGTCCCATATAAGCCAATACCAGGTGAACTGCATTTATGTGAACACATTTACTGGAAGGATTGATTTCCATCATTCCATAAGTAAAGCCATTAAAACCTGCTACCTGATATTATGATTCACATTCTTGTTTGTGTTGAATGTCACACAGCGTAAGAGAGCGTTGTCTAGAAGAACAAAAGAGACGGAGACAGCGAGCAACAAAGAAAATAAGTACCTTTATTGGTACTTTTATACTTTGTTTTGCACCTTATGTAATTACAAGGTAAGTGTGAACCTGTATACTGGAAAAGTCTACTGAGATGCATTCTTAACTCAAGAGAAGTAGGGCACTAGGAGCCAGAAAATGACTCAAGTCTCCTGTGAAATTTTTGTGCACTGTTTCCACTCCTATGCCAGAGATTGCATTTACTGAGCTAAGAAAACTATATAAACTGTCATAGCACTTACCCGGTACATTCCCAATGCAGTCTGTGGGCCAAAATCTGTTCAGTCAGCCCTGTCGAGATGTTAGTCTCATTGGAGTGATTTAGGAAGTCAGTTCACAGGATTTTGCAGACTTTCTTCAGGTCAAGTAGTCACCTACTCCTCAGATTACCTCCCTGGCTCAGGGGGTGATCTGCAGGGGAAGACACCTGTATGAATAGATCAGACTGTAAATAACTGGTCAACAAGATCCAACTGAGCTGAGAACATAGTCCACACACTTCAGTGATAATTCTGTCTGACTGGATAGAGTTTATTAGCCATAATCATCATATATCAAAGTTGTTCTTGCTCAGAGCTAAAAAAAATTCATGATTTATGGTCAGATGTCTATCTACTAGCTTATCTTTGGAAATGGCTCCTCTTGGAAATGCAAAATTGCTCCTATGAAATAAAAAGTATAAAAATGAGGATACCCAGAAAACTCTTACCTAGTTGTTGAAGGAAATGCATTCCTTATCAAAAGACTCTGGAAAAAACTGAAATGTTGCTATGCAGAACAGGGAAAGAAAAAAATATTTTTAAAGTATATTCTATTCCAATAGTATCAAACAGAAATTGTTGGGGCTGACTTCGGTCAAACTCAGATCCATCATAAAAATATCACTGAAGAAGCTGAATTTAGACTCAGTATGGGCATGTAGCTGGCCTCAAGTCTTTCCAATTCAGTATAATATTCTGGATTTCTATTTCTGAAAAAACAATTCACAAGGAGGTCTCATGGTAACCTGCATGCCACATTGATTTTACATTCATGATAATAATAGCTGATTGATTCACGCTGTTTATTTGCAACAATGTTGCAAATATGTTTGTAACAGGGTTACTGTGCTTACCTTCCCTTTTGCTTAGTAGTCATAAGAACACACTCCATGCCGCATGCTCTAGAAGGGTACAAAAGGTTTTATAATTATATAATTAGTCACAGGAACATACTCCATGCCACACACTAAAAGGGGATGAAAGGATTTATAATTATGGCCCTAGTTCTCAGATATTAAGAGTATTTGCCTCATTACAAGTGGTTAAGGTTCAGTTTATGTTGGGTCTCTGAACTTAATGTAAATTGTCACAGTCACAGAAAAGCTTGTGGATCCATCCTGAGTGCTCTAACCAGGACTGTCAGGAGTATTTCTGTGCTACTCCATAGGCATCTTTGCCCAGAATTTTCAAGGATGGGTATTACTGTGCTTCACACATGTGGCTGAGGGTGTTGAAATCAAGGGGATTAGGAGGCTTTTGAGGTTAATCATGCAAGGAAGTAGTATTTTCTGGACTATGTCCAGCCCTTTGCATTCACAAGATACAGAAAATCAATCACAGCTCAAGGAAGTCAATAGAAGATAGTGAAGTGTATTGCTCAGCCTCTCATTTGGGCAGTCATCTTTAATCAACAATATGCTTAAATTAAACACGTTTTTAAGTATTTCCTTAATTGAGTCCTGAAAGCAGCAAATCACAAGGTTTTACTGTAACGACATCTTTCTACATACATGCTAAAACCAAATACTTTTCTCTATCAATTCCATGAACCAGTGTGCTTATAACCCCAGCCAGATAAATACCTCTCTGGGTAAGACAAAGTTTTTCAGATTACATTAAGGTAAAAATCAGATTAGGTACCTCTTTTTTCAAGAAAACACCCTTCAGATTAGTTCAGTGGCTGACCTTATGTAGTGTATCAGTAGAATTTGATTCTTCTTGATTCAGTACTTCCACTGTACCAGTATGATAGGTGTATTAACTCATGCTATTATTTCTAGGCATACCTTGTTTCTTGGTTTGTTAAAATTCTATGAGTACACATTTCTTCTTTTGCTATATTTATCATTATGCAGTTAAGTAACATTGTTCAAAATCTGTTTTCTCCAAGAAGATTTTTCATAAGAAAAATTAAAATAAGTCATACCAATTTCTAATATTAATTTCCAACTCCAGGAATTTCATAATGAAATACAGGACCTTGCTCATGTAAGTTAATAAGTGCTGTCCATGTGTGTGAGGAAACTGGCTTTAAATTAAAAATCCTGAAGTAATATCAGAAAGAAGTTCATAGCCCCAAACCCTCAGGTTACAGAATAGGATGGTGGAACATGCAGAAGAAGAATAAAATTCTCTTGTATCATCTCTGGGGGATAAGGGGTAAGAAATCTGTATATTTAAAGTAGTTGCCTGCCCTCTGCATGTAGACCCTGCTCAGGTAGAAAAGCAAGTTCTGAATTCCTCTGCAAGTTTTGTATGTATATGTATAGACAGGCAAGAACATGATTTTCCTATGCAATCTTAGATTCACATATTTGGAGAAAGTGGCCTTCCATTCTTTATCAAAAGCCTCAGCTGACGTGAGGTACAGATGTTTTCCTCCTGGACAGAAAAAAAAACATTGGGTATAAGCTGGACAGTGCCAACTGCTCTCATCCCGTCTCTGTGCTGCCTTGCTACCCTCATATCTCTGTGCTAACAGGTGGTTCCTGCAGCTCCGGTGAACAGCACCAGCTGAAAGCAATGGTTTGCAAGATTTGCTAGAAGGGATTGACAAGATTAGCTGTAAGAGTCCAAACTTACTGCTTCCATACAGTAGCTGGCCAGTTGTAATATATGCACCACTTAAGAGGCAAAACTGGCTAAGGGTGAATCAGCTAATAATCACTGCAATGTCATTTTTGTACCAAGAAGGAATCATTAAAATAGGGCTTCTTCACTACCAAGACAACATACAAATGATTCATATTACTAAGCAATAAAGTGAAAATAAAGTAAAAACATCAAGATAAAACTCATGGTCAGCTTATTCATGTCATTAACACAAAAGAAACATCTAAGGTCTAATTCTAATACTATGGGACCTCCATAGGGAAAAAAAAATCAAAATTAGACACAAACAGAAATATTAGGAGTGCAAGCTTAAAGAACTGATCCAAATTCTTGGGAAAAGGACACAGTTTCTTCTTCTTCATGTTCTCCTCCAAAATGCAGTGCCAGATTTGTTTCACTCCTGAACAATAAGATATTTTAGCTTGTTTGAGATCCTGGTCTATTCAGAATTTTCCCCATAACTTAGCTCTCAGGTTTAGGAAACGCACAATAGATATGTTGCCAGCCTTCAGCTGGATGTATACCTTATACCTGGTCAGTAAAATATTTTACTGATGTGATAAACTGCACATATATATAAAGGTTTTTCAGTGTGTACTATCTGCATAAAAGATCAAGGTCCTAATCTTCAACATAGCGTTCTCATTTGTTACTGAAAGTGAAATAAAATAATTGGTTTGCCATTTGCATTACACACATGCTAAAGAATTAGAAGTTTCTAAAACTGTCACAACGTATCACAGCAAAACAGCTTATAGCTTTGAACTGAAAAGGTATTGAAGACCAGACAGTAGAAGAGTGGCTTAGGAAAGCAAGATAGGGAATTATGTAGTTGAAACTGTAGAATTTAATTTACCGCTAGCACTGAAATATTAATGCTCCTTCACTGAAAATGTCTTCTTTTTGGCTGAAACTTTTCATGAAAATTGAAGCTATGCATATAATTTCCCTTATAAATGAGAAACAAACCCTCTTTCAAAGGCAATAAAGTATGTGATATGCCTTGAAAAACTGACATTTAATTGTGCACAAAATGGAATTGCCTAGCTTAGGGTTTGTCTGCATTTCTGTGTTTGCTGCTTGGTATCTACAAGTGTAATTTACTAGGAAAAAAAAAAATCAAACCCAAAAAATAAATAACCAAAGAAAATATTTTAAATTCTGTCAATCGAAGTGTAGGCTTTTTAGCTGATCAGTCAATGAAGGTAAAATTAGCAAGTGTAAGCTTGCAACCCTGAAGTGTCTGTTTGATATGCTTTAAATGGAGATTGTTAAATGGAGATCTCGTAGAACTGATTGACAGCGACACAGACACAAATCTGTCATATTTTGGTCATTCAAGGCATCCACTGAGTTTAATTAAACTTAATCAAATTCACATCTGTAAAGGAATCAACCAGATGAAATTCAACATGATGAAATTCAATATGCAAAGGCAGCTTCCAATATGTGAAGTGGCAAATAGCAAGAAGGATTGCTCATGGTAGATTACAAAGTAAATATGACTCAGTAGGTGATTAATTTCCAAATAGTCAATTCTCATTTTAGAGCATATTAACGTGGGTGTCATAAGTTACATTTTGTTAAATCAGAGAATACACCAGATGAGACACCCCAGCAGCTTGAGTAGATGATAATTATGTCTGAGTTCAGATCCTACTTTCTAAAAAAGATATCAACCATGAGTTACAAGGAGAGGTTGAAAGAGCAGCATTTGTTTAGTTAAGTTGAATGAAAAGAGAAATAGGAGAGATGGTGGTTCTTTGGTATTTCAAAGTTTCTTTTAGTGATCATCTGAGCCAAGCAGCACCAGTGAAGGAGCAAGAGCAATCCCCAAGTATTTTCATGTAACATAGCCTGGTCACCTCAAATGCCTCACACATCTGTGAGCCCAAAGAGTATTTTGTCTAATTTCACCATCCCTGAAAGCATCCCTGTACAAATGCACCTCACTTCCACTGGAAGCAATACACGAAGTGATCAAATTGCTAGCACAAAGCACACAAAACTATGCTTGATATTAGAATTACCAATACAGTGACAGGGACTAAAGCCCCAGCACTGGCTCACTGGCTGCAGACCCATGGTGCTATACCCAGCACACATCCAGGAAGAGACAGAGCTTTTGCCCTAGAGCTTACTCTCTAGGCAAATCAGAACAGAGAGAGGACAGTAGCTTGTAGTTTAATTTGTTACACAAATTAAAGCTCTTTAGTCCCACTTTTGTTCTCCAATGACTGAGGGCTGGAACCCCTCTGCTGTGAGGACAGACTGAGAGAGTTGGGGTTCTTCAGCCTGGACAAATGAAGACTCTAGAGAGTCCTTACTGAGGCCATTCAATACTTAAAGGAGGCCTATAAGAAAGATGGGGACAGACTTTTTAGCAGGTCCTGTTGCAACAAGATAAGGGGTGATGGTTTTAAACTAAAAGAGGGAGATTTAGACTGGATAGAAGGAAGAAATTACAATAAGCATGGTGAGACCCTGGCCCAGGCTGCCCAGAGAGGTGGTTGCTGCCCCATCACTGGAACCATTCCAGGTCAGGTTGCTGGGGCTCTGAGCAACCTGCTCTAGTTGTATGTTCCTGCTCCCTGCAGGGGGATTGGACTGGATGACCTTGAAAGATGCCTTCCAACTCAAACCATTCGCTGATTGTTTGATCCTATGCCATCTGCCAATGGTATCTTAAACAACACGATGTAACTCAAGTTTATGGAATGAGAATAAAATGACAGAGGAAAAAAAAAACCTTCATCTCTAAACTTCTTGATGGACCAACACTATTGTCATTGCTGCCACAGGAGCCACATTTCAGAACACTTCTTGGAAATGGTGCTTTGACTGAAGAAACATCAGCAACTGAAGTATGTTCCAGGCAGGTTTAGAGCACCTGCTGCTGAAGACTGTTTCAGCAAAGATTTTATTTGCCATCACAGAGTGGGGCTTTCTAGCAGCACATGTTATTTGTCCTCTGGAAAAATCAATAATTTATCAACAGCTGTAGAGACATATTGAACAGAACTGCCCTTCAGTGATGCTCAAAGACACAGGGAAAGAAAACCTTGAGGAGTTATCAATATTTCACTGTCAAAAATATTCCGTCTCAGTACAAAATGAATTATCTGTGCTAGTGGTGAGTGCTACGGGGAGTATATAAAGCTCTTCCCTCCCTCCCTTCCTCCCCATATGAGTTAAAAGTTTACAACATGCTGGATTTGTGTCCCAATCTTAACTTTAGTGCTCAAAGTATGGTTTAAATATTTTAAAAAATACATTACGCTATGCAGAAATAATTTTTTACAATACTTGTGGTTAACTTTGCTGTGAATGATGGAGTCAGTGGTGACAATAAGTGTGAAAGTCATCAGGAAACATACCTGGGGAAATTAAACTCCCTTCATTCCCTTTAGAGTTATATTAAGTCTGTGATGAACTTCAGCTGCCACAGACATGATCTTGTGACACACACATGATCCTGTGACACACACACACTACCAGAAAAATGCACAAATCAAAAAACTCTAAAAAAAGAAAGAAAAAAGAAAAATAGAAAAGAAATGTTACTGTCTAACAAGAGATCTTATGAGGACTCAAAACACTAGAGTCATCAGAGAAAGTAACACATACATTGTCGATATGGATAAATTTTGGCAGAGAGACTAAAAGTGTGATAGTTGAGGATATATTATGTAAGATTTTTTTTTTATGAGTAGATGCTGCATGCTATTTCTCATCAGCAGTAAAATTTCCATGAAGTCTTGGCATGCTTACCACAGAGTATTTATGGTCCTAAACATGGTGGTCACTAGACACTAAAAATAGGGTTAGATTACAGTACTCAAGAGAGGGGTGACCTTTTGTCAAGTAACTTGATGGACTGAGTGAGCCAGATGAGTTGAAAACCAAGCTCTACATCAAAGATTTGGACTCAGATTTTAGTCTCCTAAAGGTGTATTCCAGCTACAAATAAATAGTCTCATTTGACAACTGTGTCATATCCTGGTGGAGCTATTCCATTTTGCACTACATTCTTCAATATTTATTGAGGCAAATGATCAAGAGAGCCTTTTAGGTGGCAACACATCCAAGATCCACTTCCAGCCTCAGTAAATGTATAGAGTCAAGAATGCCTTGAAGTTTGGAGATCAAGACACTGTGATAGGAGCTGTGTAGTCCTATCCTTGGGAAAGAGACCTCAAGTTTACATTTGCAGTCCCAGAATTGTATAAGAGGAGGACTACATTCACATTTTCATGACTACGGCTTTTGTTTCTTTTTTTTTTTTTTTCCTTGCAATTGCCCAGGAATAAATTAGGGTTTGGGGTGGGGGCTTACAGTTGTGCTGTTTTTCCATGCTTTTAATATGAATATTCACTCTTTCAACCCTCCTCTTTCTACAGACTTGTTGAATTATCCTCTATGGTCCACATCAATTCCTACTGGGGAATCATTTCCAAGTGCTTAGCTTACAGCAAAGTTGTTTCAGACCCTTTTGTGTACTCTTTGCTGCGGCATCAGTACAAGAAGACGTGGAAAGACATCATAAACAAGATCCTCAAAAGAAGCTCCATCAATTCCTCCGCCCTCACGGGTGAATCGCACAATCGGAACATATTGCAGCTGAACGAATGAGGAGCCCGGTACGGCACCCACAAGACACATAACACAATACATGGGAAATAAAAGTGGCCTCTCCCTAGTATCTATCCTCAGCAGTCAGGGTTATGGGAGACAGGTTGAAGCCCAGCCTGTGTCCCTCCAGTAGCCCATGTAACGCCTAAGAGGGGCAGGCTGCTTTGTGCCTCCTGCCTCTGACTAAAAGGAGTGCATTGATCAGTGGTCCTGCTGGCTTCGCAAATACAAACCTCCCATTGACCTCCATCAGCAGTTACACATACAGAGAGCGTAAAAAGTTAGTCCTCAGCAGAAGGAGTCATGAAAATCATGTGAGTAAATGCGTGCCATCATATAATTATTCTAAAAAGCTGCACAGGGGTATTTGTGCTGTAATTTTCACCGGCTGCAGGTGATGCTCTGTCTGATGGAGCTGCCAACCCGGCTTTACAAAAAACCTAGTTGCTTGAGTAGGTCCCATATAGAAGAACTCTTAACACAAAAAGCTTAATAGAAAAACCTTTACCTAGATACTCATACAGTGCCTGACATGGCTTTCAACCTCTTCTGATATACATATTTCGAATAATTCTGGAGAACTAAAGGGAGAAAAAAATCACTTCTGAATTCCGCTACAGGCTGGACTCAGCCACGTCTTCGGTAAGTAAGAACTAAGCAGTAACTTCCATAGAATCCCGTTAGTTTTCTCCCCATTCGATTTCAGAAAAATAAAAATGCTAGAGAGGCTGGAAATGTCAGGATGCCACCTGCCTACCTTCCAGGATATCTAGGCAGTGAATAGACACATTTTGCCCAAAGCTGCATAACTGGGCCCTATGCCCAGGGCGGGCAAAAATAAAAAAGACAATTCTATTTTTCTGAGTTGTTATTAACCATAGTATTTTCCTACAGTTATGTTACTCAAAGAACATTTTTCTCCAAAAGGTGACTTAAAGTCCATGGGACAAGAGCAGGTTAAGAGCAGAAATTAAACTAATTTGTTCTGGGTAGGTCAAGAAAGCTTCTGCCTAGTCTCCCAGGCTGCTTCTTTTGTGAGGTAAATGGCAAGTGCACGTTCAGATTTTGAATAGTCTTGGTTAATTAGGCTTCATGCATGCAATGGCAGCTTAAGTAACAGTTGGCATAGCTGGCTGTATTACCACCTATCCTTGCTCATAAACTGACTGTCAATACCATATTGAGAAAATAGGGTCAGAACCATATTGAGGAAATAAGGCCCTGACTACTAAAAATGTAAACTTCTTATTTATCATCTCCCCCAGGCAAAGGGCACTGTTTGATGCCTACAGCTCTGCACAATCCCTGACAGCAAAGGTTAATGAGCTAAATTAGTATATTCCCTATCACTTACGCTAAATGATTAGTATTAGTCATTCTGCAGACAGCAGCATGCTCCATTTTGCAAGCTCTACCATGAATGTCAATCTTTGATGGAAGGGACATTATGGCAACTACAATTTCCTTCATACCTTGGAAAGAGTGTCCACTACTGAGACTTCTGGCCAGTGATTTGAAGCCCAGACAGGTAACTTGGTGAGGGGCAGTGACCTCAGCTGTCAGTCTGGAGAGCCTTGTCTTAGCCCTTGCTCTGGCATGGTACTGAATGTACAAGGAACCAGGTTAATCTATAAATTTATATTGTCACCTGCTTTATAAATGGAAGAGTTAATATAATGAAGATCATCAGCTTCAGAAATTGTCAGCTTAGCTACTGACTTTACTTTAAAAAAATCAACATAATTATGATAAAATATACACCCAAATATAGTCACAGAGCTTAGGTAAATTCTGTGACTATATTCGTGTTAAAAATAAACACTGCATTCAAAATTAGTCGTCAACCAGATTAAACAGTCTACCTCATCTTAATCACTTTACTTCTTGGGTTTAACATAATTTTCTCAGGTGCAATAGATAAAAACACCCAGTTCGATACTTGCTGCTTAAGAAATTCAAGTCATTTCAATGACTTGATTGTGTCAGAACACAGGATAATAGAAAGTTGATTATTAGTGATTTTTAAAAAGATAAAAAGCTCTATATTAGATTGTTACACATTTTACTATAACCAGTTTTACTGAAGTAGATTGCAACAGGGTGTTTGTTAAAGTGCACAGATGTTGTCAACTTACCCGTGGGGCTGCTGCCAAAGTCAATGGGAGGTTTGTATGTCAATAAACCCAGCCCCTGAAGGATTTCAAATGTTAAATCAATTATTCAGACAGAGTAAGATGATTTCCCAGAAAACAAACAAAAGAACCACCTCAAAACATTGTACATTTAAGATGACTAGTAAAAGATGAAGAAGAATACAGCATTGGACTTGTCTCATTATGCTTGTGTATCACAGTCAGTGACTGGTTGATATATGTGTCACCATGAGCAATAAATCTCTCCCTTTCTATGTGTTTAAAAATTTGTCTTTCTTTCATGGTGCCTTTCTTCTAGAATTAATCTTATAACAAAGAATAAATATCATTTCCCCTTACTTACATCAGCTCTCTTGACACATTGTCATATTTCTACCATCTGAAGCGAGCAGGAGTTGTAAATGCTGGTGCTCGACAAACTGACTTGGTATACAAAATAAAAGTAATACCACAACATTTCCTGATGACATTTTATAAGATACTAGAAATATGATACTGTGTCTTATCAAGTGCTGGATATTCAGCTGAATTCTTACAGGCAACTGGCAAATTTTTCTACAATGTATGTCTAAATGATGAATGTAGCTATGAGTAACTTTCTGTCTGCTAAGTATTATATGTACTATACAACACTTTTTGACTCGAGTGAGTTAGAAAAATGATGGTAAATGTAAGGCACAAAACTTTATTATCTCTGATCATGAAGCAGAACTGTTCTCTTGTCTAACACGAATGCGTGTGTGTGTGTGCGGGGAGGGGAGGGAATTTTCCATTTGTTATTTGAATATTTTCAAAAGTTTGTAAAGTATGGCTACAATGTGTGCCCAAAATACAGAACTGCATGTGCAAAAATTGTGCAGCTGCTTAGGCAATATGCAGTCTTCTGTTTGTTGGTGTCTGTGATCCATATGTAATATCTATTTCTCACATGCCTGTTCAGTTAACGTTTTCTTCATATCTTGTGCATTTGGCAGACAGGACATTGGCAGATGATGAAGAGAATTTAGTCCACTATGTCGTTTTTCTGATCCTGAGCATTTTCCTCCATTTATTTTATGGTTATTTATATAATCTCAGAGCCCTAACTGTGAACTAGGATCCTGTTTTATGTCATGTTTTTGAGCCGGTTTGAATGTGAAGAGCTAGGTAATTGCATTTGGCAAAAACAATGAGAGACTGGAAGAGTTTATTGAATAAATAATAAGTATCAGGTCCTCTCCTGACATAAATCAGCATAATAGTTTGTTTTTTCAATCAACTCTAGGATCAGGTCCCATTAGATAACTATATCCAGGTTTTATCGATCCGTCTTCTAAATGTCTAGGGCACTGCTGTCATGGTATTTACAAATGTAAAGGTGTAAATACAGGATTTAGTAATTTCCTCATGTATGTACATACCTGCTTGCAATGTAAGGCAACTGTTTGACTCTTCTCTAAATAGCTTCTATCCTTGTTTTTACTCTTTGAGTAAAATACCCCAACAGCCTCTTTTCAGTCACCCTTAATCAGACTTTATCCAACCATCAGATCTAGATAAAAATGTTCCAAACAAATCCTTATGAAGCCTGATGACTGCTGCAGCAGTAGCCACTCATATCACAACATCACAGACCAGCTGAGGCTGGAAGGGACCTCTGGAAGTTATTGTGTCCAGCCCTCAAGAGGCACATCACCACCTCTTGCTGTACTTCACCATCTCAATTTTGCCAATGCATCTGTTTGCCTTGCAGTAGTGCAGGGAAATGTTCTTAGGCTGCTTCAGGTCAACAGTAAAATTCTCCTGGAAGGAATTTTAAAAAACCCCAAATTTTGGAAGACAACTTAGACTTAACTTCCAAAGCAGCTGCATCAGAATAACTTTAGAAGTAACGAAGCTGGGGCAGGAATCGATGTGACTGGCAGGCTGAAGGTCAGGAAGGTTAGGAAAGGTTTTGCTGCCATTACAATGACACGTGTTACCCTGGCTGCAGCAGGTTTTTCCCAGTGACCTATTTTCACACTGAGAGCTCACCACATCTCTCAGCCACCCACTTACCTCAAAGAGAAAGGTGAAATTTCTGTCAAAGCCCAGTAGTTGGCATAGAGCAGGCCAAGGCTGCAAGAGTAGCACAGCCTCCATTGGAGGATCCTTGTTGGGTTGGGAAGATTCTAATGGTTTTCACATGGGCTATATGGAAACTACTCACATTGTTTGCATGACCAGAAACCACCTGCACCTGGATGAGCCTTACATTAGGAGACAGCCTAATTCTTAAAGTTCAGGTAGCTTGCAGAAAGGAGTTTTTTCCTGGACCTACATGCCTAAGGTTTCGTAGATCCCTTACCCCTCCCAAACCCTAAATGAAGAAGGCTCTGAGGGTTCTGAATATTTTGTCCTATACACCTTTACGTGTGCAGTGAACCCCCTGAAACCCTTTGGAAATTGCTTGCTTTTTCACTACTGTTAGAGTTGTCTTCTCCCCCTATCAAATGTTCCTGTGCTTAAATGAAGCCTAAAAGCAGAGCCAGAGACTCTGCACCTACATCAGCTCATTGTTACTTGACCCTAAAAATTACTAAATATTTCACATTCAACACAGAAAGCTCAGTCAGATCCTGATCCTACAGTCTCTGTACGTTTGCTTCAGGGGGTAGCTCTGGATAGTTAGGGCTAAGCACAGGCTTCTGTGCATGCAGAATCAGGGATTATATCTTTGTAACCTCCCCAAGCCTGAATAAGTGAGAACAAAATATTTTAGCCTTAATTTTTTGTTCCCTTTTTTTTTTTTTCTTTTTATGCTTTCAGCACTCAGTATATCAAAAAATCTTTGATGAGTAAAGTTTCTTTATGAAAACCATCCTGCTCAAGAAGGCAGCTGTCCCTGTTGGGAGGGGTGTAAAAGTTTACATGGAGAAAAGAGCTGCTGCAGTCTTTGTAAAATATCTACTTCTTACCTGTAGTCCTGGTGTGTATCATGTAAATATGTATTTAGGATTGTCGGTTTTTAAGCAAATAATGCTGATCTAATGAACTAGAGAGGTTGCTATAGTTTATCATATATGTCTATATTTATAAGCAAGAAAGCCCTATAGACTGTAAGTGCACTTCAGAAATGTGTGTATTGAGAAGCAAATGCATCAGGTGTATGACAGCATGCATGGGTGGTAATTGTGTAGTAAAATAGATATATATATATTTTTGTTGAAGAAATATTATTGTACGTGGTTTCAATATACCCAAAGGCACGTGTGCACATGGTTGGTTAATAATCTACAAAGTTCTATGAGGAAAAGGAACTCCATTTGGAGCTATTACTGAATATATTAGGAAGCTGTTTTCTAGTCACTGTAGTTATACAATGAGAGCTTTAAAGCAAACCTTTTGTACTAATCATGCAAACAGCAAAAAATTGAAAGCCTCCATCCTCCTGGGATCTGGATCTAGCAAGAGTTCCTAAGGAAAAAGAAAAGCGGTGCTTTTGAATGAAATGCCAGTGCATCCGAGTGAGGTATTAGTGGGAATGCAACATGGCCCAGGGTGCAAAGTTGGCTATAGCCTTCCTCTTGCTGACCATCCCAGGTAGTCCTGTTCAGTCATAATTGCACTTATGCTACCTTGGGTTCTTGAACAAAAATTAAACGAAGCCCTGTTGGATATCAAAGTGTTTTACAATAGCCTCTGACCACAAAATCCTTATTTAACGACAGGTAATTTCTACTCCTCCTGATTTGCTAATGTACTCAATGAGCTGCAGAGAAAAAAAAAATAATGATTAATTAATCATTAATTGAATTACTTTTGTTAGGAAAAAATATGTTAATAAAATATTCAGTGCCCTTAGAGTCACACAGCAAACATGTGACAAGGCTCGGGACAAGTTCTCCACGCTCTGCCATCCAGCCCAGCCTCATTCAAGTAAAATAGAGCTACCTGCCTCAGCCAGAGTACAGAATGGGTCTCTTTATAACAGAAACCATAGGGCTTCCCAGAGAAGATGTTTGAAAAGTCATTATCACAGATTGCCTTGGAAAATAGATAACTAAAAGGTGCCTTGATTTACCTTTACTTATACACAGGGCATTTTTCTAAACCTTTTTTTTTTTTTTTTTCACGGTGTTTTTATTTTCTTAAGATCATTTTAGGATAAAAAAGTGCCATATATTTGGCAATCACTAATCATTCCCTTCTGAATTCTTGCAGGAATGTAATGTACTACCAGTCTTTCCAGGTACAATTAGATATAAACATTTTCCCCTATATTAGATTATTAAATTGTTATTTGCTATTAGAAAAATAATGTTAGGGGATGGTTTTACAAATCCTTGCTGTAAGGACAGTGGGGTTACTTGGATGAATAAGGACCATACAATGAGAGGTGTAAAAGGTCCGGCCTGTGTATTTAAACTTGTTTTGTTTTGCAAATAATGAAAATAGATGGTTTCTTATTTCTAAAAGCACCGAGCCAGTCTGAAGGAAGATAGTTCTGAAATAACATTAATAATAGCTGCTGTAGATAGGGCATGTTTTGATTATATACTTATAAATATACCAGTATAACTTACTGCATTTTACTCTTTTGTATGACAATGGGATGTAATTGCAGGGGCTATTTATTTAGGAAAAAATGGCAATATAAATAAAACCTTTCTAAATTGCATGGATAGAGAGATGCACAGACCACTTTGTAATGATAACATGCTCAAGAGTGCCATGAGTTAACATGGACTTTAGAGTCCCAGGTAAGCCAAACTGCAATAGTCTCCCAATAGATACTTTAGAGAGACAGATTCATTCATGTAAAGGCAGACACTTAATATTCTGCAACAGTAGTACCTCCGGTTTAAAGGAATACAACAAAATACATTGCGATCCTGACTTCAAGTTTTTGAAATTCAAATTTTGAAATTCAGATCCTAGATTCAAATTTTAATGGGGCCTGTGCTGTCTATTCTGTTTACAATGGCTTGTGCTTCGTGAATACATATCAAATGTTGTAATATATTTTTATTACATAGAGTAAATGGTTAATAAAAGGTGATATATAAAAATAAATACATACTATATATGTACATTGTGATTTTGTTAAATTTACTGTTAATGAAATGTGATTATGATAAATGACTTGGTGTGAGCTATTTTTTCATATAAAAGTTGACGCTTTAAAATGTCTGTTTCACTTCATTGTTACAAGAGTCAAGCCTGTAACATCATTACAATGATGGGACCTGATCAGTCCTGCAAATTTTGGGAATAAAACCCCAAACCTACAAAGTTAATTGCCATAGAATATAACTTCACTGCAGCATAAGCAACACAAGCGAAATAATTGGAGAATCTTAATATATAATGCATATGTCTAGTCTTAATACACACAGTCCTACTTAAACCTAGCTGTTCCTTGAGCAGGTTTCACAGTGGGAGTGAAACCAAGGCTGGTGTGTACTGTGGAACTGGTAGTGTGGGGCTCCTTCTTCCTGCTCCCTGAGCATCCTCATCCACCCAGAGTTCCCACAGAAAGATCTCTGGGGGTTTCAAACACATCCCAAACCTGCCCAAGAGGCACACTCTCCAGAGGCAAGAGCTGGTAGTCATCACAGAGCAGAAGTTTTTTACTGTCTATGTAAAGTCCAAACTTTTGGTCCCCAAATGTGCTGTTCTGCTGACTCGTTGAGTTTAATCAGTAACTGTGCATTAATAGCAACATCGTAATTTCAACACTCTGATGTGGGTAAGCACTCGGAAAGAAATCAGCAACAGTATCTCCAGTCTTCTCCCTGTGATCTCCAGGCAATAGATTTGAGCTGAAAATTAAATTCTACTCCAGTGCACAGTTTAGGCCCCTTAAGGGCTCTTTTGCTTCCCTTACTGGTGTTAAATCTCCACTGTAGGAAAGCAGAAGAGACCCCAGAAAAGCTCTAAATTCTCAGACATTGAATAATTTCTGATTTAACCACTATGATTACTTTGCACTACATCTTTGGTTCTTGTTTCCCATCTTTATTTTAAACAGCTCAGCAAATAAGTTCCTGGTTTCCATCTTTCTCTGTTCATGCCCTCCCTTCTTCTCACACACACATAGATGGTCTCTACACATTAACATCATGCTCTCAGAAAGGCTGTCAGGGCTAGAAGAGGTAAATAATTTATTCATGTTCAGCTCATAGCCACTTTCAATTTATACTAAGGGCAATGTACAAATGAGGCTCCAAATGCAAAGCTTTCACTGTTGCCTTTGGAAGAAGCAGATGGAGACGTGCTGGTTCTGCAAACCCGCAATGCCACCATAATGTCCTCTCACAAGGGAAAGTCACTTCCCAGCATTGTAGATCCATCCCAGGTTCCAGACTCAAAAAAGGAAAACTGCTAACACAGTGTGAGAGATTCTGGGAGGCTGTTCCCTCTGAATCTGTGGGAGGTTTTATTTTGCTCTGGTCTCCATTACAACTGCTTCTTTTCATCCCTTAGGAAGGACCTAAATATTGCCTTTCACATTACAAAGGCTGATGCAAAGGAATATTAATTCCTGGAAAGTTTTGCCTGGAGATTTAGCAGAGACAGAATAATTATCCTGGAATATGCAAGGAAATGTAATTTCAAAGGACTTGCCATCCACATGGTTGTGAAACTGGAGCAGTGCACAAGAAGGTAAATCGTGCATCACCAGATGGCCAAGAGGCCTCTGAAGGGGAAAGGTTGTGAGCTACTTGGTGGTTTATGGTCCTTTAGATAACAGCAAGCTGACTTAAACAGATATTGTATCCCTTTGTGTGACTGTACTGTGTGTACTGTTCCCAAAGGGTGTGTGCAGATCTATCATACAAACAATGCAGAAATACCCTCCTTGGTGCCATTTACTCAAACCATTTGTGTTAGTCGCTCTCCATTGAACAGAAAGACCCTAATGAAAGATAAAATTAAAGAAAAGAAACCAAACAGCAATTACCTGGCAGTAAATAAGCAGCTATTCACATTTAGTGTTGCATCAACAGAAAGACAAAGTGTTCCAGGGGAAGAGGAGATTAAACAACTGCTCTTTGACACAGGAAGAGGAGATTAAACAACTACTCTTTGACACAGGAGAAGTGGTTTTGGGAGAAGATATATCTCAGGAGGTGCATTTCCAGTTAAGCACAAGAATCACAGAAT
>JAAGNO010026514.1:69329-91723 GCA_033439905.1 Ceryle rudis
TACAGTGAAGAAGTTCTGCCTCATGTTGAGGTGGAACCTCCTGTGCTTGAGCTTAAATCCATTGCCCCTCGTCCTGGCACAAGCAAAAAGAGGTTGTCCCTGCCTTCTTGACACCCAGCCTTTATGTATTTATAGACATTAATTAGATCCCCAGAAGAGCCAGGAGCAGCTCCAGCCATTCCTGCCCTGCCTGTACTCTGGCTAGCACAGGTGTAGTGCTGGAGATCCTCACTCTGAACTCACCTCAACACTGAAATAGGAAGTTCTTGGGGTTTGGGTTGGTGTTTTCCTTAAATTAAACACTAGAAAATCAGATCATTGCAGCAACAGCATTTTCCAGGTAATTCCTTTATTAATCTTTAAGGCCCATATTTGAATATGAGTATATCGAACCATATTTGATAATTAGGATCCGTTAACTTGGATGGTAATTTTGAACACACACAGAGGCTTCAGCTGAAGGAAACACTGGGATGAAACACTGCATGTTATTCTAAGTTTAAGCAGTCTAAATGATTCCGTTTTCCCGTTGAGGCTGGATCTAGATAATGCTTTGGGTTCGGGTAAGGAATTTTATCACTTTAAATTGCAAATATTTCTTTTCCAATTTCTTTTCAGCACTTTCTGAAAGTGCTTTAGAGAACCTATTTCCAAGACGATGAGTGATGTCCTGACATCTTTCCTAATGGTTTCACCATTATATCCGACTTAATAATTTAAAAATTAATACTGGACCTTTGCTGTCCAGGTATCCCATTTAATTCCCATTTTACTAACTGCAGCTGTAAAGCTTTTTCCTGTATCTGCCTATATGTGATGTCACTTTTGCTTTCATTAGTTCTGTAAGCTTCTTACCCTTTAAAACAAATGATTATATACCTTTTCTACAGACCAGTAATTCCTGTTGCTATGTATTAAATACCCTGACTTTCACGACATATGGGAAGTAATAATGTTGGCTTGATTTATTCTTTTCTACCTCTGTTTCCAAAGCTCTGCACTTGAACCTAACACTCCCAAAATTTTAAATGTACCATTTAGCCAAATTGACCATCACAAGATTTCTCTAACATCTTGCGATAAATCTCTTATTCTGCTAGTATTTGAGGAAAAGACCCACTGGGGCAGGATCCAGTCAAAATTGTTTCTATTATAATCTTATTGTTCCTGCTTTTTTCTATTGTGAACCCACCACTGCCCATGGGCAAAATGTCAAAATCAAATTGTTTCATTTAAAAGCAGGTTTCTCTGGAATCCATACAACTTCTTCGTCCTCATAAAAATCACATATGAGCAGTCAGCCCAGGAAAATGATAGCACCCAAACTCACTCCACTCTGGGTAGTTACCACCTTTAAGACAACCACATTTAAAGTCTTGCATTTCAGAAAGGGAACCTGTGTTTTCTCCCTCAACGGCTATCAGTTGTCCTCACTGTTCCCACACTCACCCCCAGGACCACTTACATGGTCCCAGGGTCTGTGCAAGGCACAGTGCCTATGCAAGTACCTGGCATTTGGGATGCCCACGCACATCTGGACTCCAGATCAGCCTCTCCCTTGGCACCTCTGTTCTGCAGGGAATGTTTCTCCACATTATCATCTATGTTACCAAGCCCTTGAGACATTATTCCAAAGTTGTCATTGTTCAAATGAACAGGAGAAAGGACATAGCATGTTAAATATGTTTTCATCTTCTTCAGTGTAAGAGTTGCCAATATCAGATATTTTTAGGAAGCCCAGTACCGTGGTAATTTAGGAAGACAATTTTCCTTCTACTTTTAGGCAATTTAATACTTCTCAATAAACTATTGTAATATCTGGTCTACTGACCAGGCACTTGCATGAGAGCCCTCAATGCTATCTAAAGAGTCTACATTGGAGGTTGTTTTTCAACACTGAGCTTTGCTTCTCTGGCTTTGCCTTTCTGCCAGCTAATATGGTGATCTTTCTTGCCTAGTGCCTAGGGCTGCTTTTCTGATCGGCATCTCCAGAGGGTAATTCATAAATCCCATGTTGGACACAGTAAGATATTGAAATAAGGAGACATGGCTTAATGTTGAAAAATCTGTTCTTTAAATAAATTTTTGCTGAATGTTTGGGGTTTTTTATCTGAAAGTTGTTTATAATCATTAAAATCCTACTGTATGAGCCCCTGTTATAATTATTACTAATACCAAACAGCTACAATTCTTATAGGTCCATAAGGAAGTATTTAAAAGAAAATGTTACATCAAATGATGGTAGAAATTCTTGCAAGTCTTGCGAGACAGCCTGAAGGGATCTGATTGATGGGATACTGTAGACTTTCCACTGAGTCCAGGGAGCCCTGAATTAAAGTCCCAGGTACAAAAGAGTTTGACTACCAAATTCTCTATTTGCAATCAAGAAAAAAAAAAAATTAGTTTTACAATCACAGCTCATTTGTCATGTGTACACTAGCAGAATCACTTCCATCTGCAATGCTTTGGAATGGAGCATAATAAAATAATTTTTAAAGAAAATATTACAGTAAATCAGACATTTGGGGCTTCCTGCCCCCAGGTAGGCTTGGTTATGACTAATCCAGGTCCAGCACAGGAGAGCCTCACCTGTGTTTTGAAACTTCCAGTGATGGTTGCTGCACAAATCCTCTCTCCTCTCCAGATTATTTCAAAGCTTTACAGTTCCTATAGTTATTTAATTCCCTATAATAATTTAATTATTGCCACAAACCTCGATGCAAACTGTATAGCTCTTAATCTATTTTTATTCAGGTGCAGTTACATTTTAGTAAGTGAGAATATGAAGAGTCAGATATCTATTTACAAGAAATTAAAATTTAAGGAAAACTTTCAGAAAACAAACCAAACCAAACCACAACAAAACAAAACAACACACCAAACATGAAGTTCCCCAGCTTTTCCCTCCTGCAAAACCCTTTTGAAGTGGACAAACACTTGCACAATAAGACTCTCCATGCAGATGGATGAGATGCTGGCACAGTTTGGTTGCATTATTTCCAAGCTCCTAATGAGTCGAGTGTCACAGTGTCACATGATATTTTTGAAAAGACTTCAGGATATTATGAAATCTAAAAAAAAAAAACCCAAGCAAACCAACAACCAGACTCCCACCTTTTCAAAATTTTGGTTAACAAAACTAGTCAAAATCTTAGCTTCCCCCCCCCCTCAATGTCCTACAGATGAAAGTTTTTGAGGATATTCTTTATATAAAATACACATAAATGACAACATTTATATTTTATGTAAATCTTGATGAGATGCAAACAGGGACTGCACTGGCAGGTTCCTCCTTGTCTCCCTGCATGCTGGAATGCCTCCAGCACATCTCACCATACACACAAGTATCCACTATCAAAATGAGGTAGACAAGAAAACATAGGAGCTAAATACCCAGCTTGACACCTGCTGGGAGCTCCCCTGCAGTTCCCAGCAGCTAAAACCAGGATTCACATCCTTTAAATGGTGCCAGCTGCCAGGGCTGGTAGGTTGCTCCTGAAATGCTGTAGTGTGTTTTTATAATCAATGTCCTTTTTATTTCTCTGAATACCTCCATGACAGCTCCCATGTTGCTCTTAAGTGGATACTCCTGTCTACATGGAAATAACATATCCTAAACAGAAACCTTTTCCCCTCCCTCTGTGTTTTTAGAACATCTACATCCCACTTTATTTTATAAGATGTGTGAGTAGTATATCCCTGAGCATTCAACCACAAACCATCTCCAAGCCTTCAACCAGAAACCATCTCCAAGATGTCCATCCCAAACACCTATAGGAGCCACATGCCAGACAGGGTCTGCCACCACATCCCTTTAGGTGGAACAAGAACAAGGGTCCTGCTTCTCAGGCCAGCCCTGCATGCCACAGTCCCCAGGACAGAGCCATTCGCAAAACACCCTCTAAGCAGCTGTTTCATGATGTTGAATCCAAATTAGAATCATAGCATTGTTTTGGCTGTAAGAGATATTTAAGTTCATCAGGTCCAACTGTTAACCCCGTGCTGCTAGGTCACCACTAAGAATTCAGCTAATCCCTGCTCTTAGCGAAGCACAGCTTTCATGGCTGGCTTTGCTTGTTAGTGGCAGTTTCAGATGCCTAAAATTCCAGGATATTCTGGAGATCAAAATAGGAATTATAAAAAAGCAGGTCCTTTTTAAAAAAAAATGCCAACAATTACTGCAATCAGTATCACATGGTGTTTTCCTAGAAAAAGATCCACCTGCCCACTGTGGATTCAGAGAGAGAGGATGCCACAAAAGTCAACAGTCAACCTTATAAAACCACCAACAGTAGAACAAACCAGAAGCTAACAGGAAACCTGGCAGTGCTCTGAGGCTCAGGCTTGATCCACACTGACTTTTCTCCTGAACTTGGACAGAGGAGCAAAAGTCAAGGTGGCACTTGGCTGCGCTCATCGTTTACAAGGTCTACGCTTCCTCAGGGCTGCAAACTGTTGTTTTACCTCTCTTGAGAAATGGTTCTTATGAAGTTTTTTAAGACATACGAAGTCATGGTATGTTAATTTTCACAAGGCTGCTTTTTCTTTCCATTATTCTAATGTAAAGATTGCTTTCAGTGCTTTATCATCTGTCCTAATTTAATCCATTTCGAAAATATCTGTGCGGCACAAAACGTTGCCGTTGATCTCATTAAGCATCTTCTAATAATTGCAGGTTTTTAGAAAGCTAAAGACAAAAACTGACTGAAATTAAGATAGTAATGAAAAAGAATAAGGAAAAAAAAATGAGTAGGAGTATGGTAATTACATGCTTACGACTGTGACAGTAGGCAAAAGAAAACAGAGCGGCAGATGGTATCCAAATGTAAAGGAAAATGTAAATGATGCTGAACTCAGTTCTCCAAATAATGGTGTATTTAGCAGCGGGTAGATGCTCCACCTAAAGAAGTGCTGCCTGATAATTCCAGGACGTGACTCCAGGATAGGAGGGACATACCAGCCTTTATTTAGATGAGAAATCACTTTATTAATTTCTATGTATTTCAGGGCCTTTATTCACTTTCTTGGATATCTCCACAATTTTGCTTAGCCATAAAGTTACATTAGATTTGATGTTCCTCACTGGTAGTCACAGAAAACATCACCTCCTTCTGTGACCTTGGTAGCCTTAACATGACTATTTGCAATATAGCCTGAGTCAGTAGCAGCTGATCTCTAGCTTAGTGGGGAAAGTAAATGTAATACTAAAAGACAACAGAAATTACCATCATTAGGTCATTTTCCCAGGAAGACTGCTCAGCATTGTAATAAAGAGTTTATGTGAATGAGTGAAATGGAAGAATCAGGTCTCCCCAGTTTCCTGTATTTTAGCCTGCAACAGAACATCAAAGGTCAGGAGGACCTGGGCAGAAGGTCCAGCCAGCAAAGTGCTGACATACAAAAGAGTTTTTTTAAAGAAGGGTAGAAAGCAGGGCATGTGTGCAGTCCAAATGTTTCATCAGTGAAAGCTCATGTGTCAAGTCTGATAAACTGCTGGCTGAAGCACCAGCCAGCTGCCTTAAAGCCTCTTTCCAGCTACAAATTATTGGGTGTGTGTAAACAGTTAATAAGTTTCTTAGGCCTTGTTTGGCTTACGTTATTATAGCTCTGGAACCAGCAATGTACAACCACTCTGCACAGCCAGGCAGTATTTGTCTAAAGATCTTTTTACTCAGACTTTCTTCCTCCTTTGCAATGCAAAAGAAGGAAGAGGAAAGGAATATATCTCCATGCATATTTCATCTTTATATACATTTATATCACTTATAATTATGTATGTGTTTTACAAATGTATTCCTTCAAAGGACTACTATAAAAGCAATAAAATCTATTATCCATTTAAAATTAGTCAATTATTTTTATAAAAAAATTATATTTTGAAATTATAATTATTTTCACTTCTCCTGTGTCAAGAGGAACCAAAGAATATTGCTGCCTACCAGCAGACAATGAATATACATAAGTAGTGAGACCATCATCTCAAAAGAACTTCTGATTACTTTAGATTATTTCATCTTCTATTTTTTGGCCAACTTGCAGACTACTTCTAGGGACTGAGGCATATTCTTGCTTAGGGTACAAATGAACAGATAAGACTGAGTTGACTAGGTGGTGAAGATACTAACAGTGCTTTTCTAATTTTACCTTTTTGTCCTCTGTAACCCAAATTCCATATGTGTTCCAAAACCTCCATTGATTTTAAAGAGTTTCCTGAGGGAGGTTAAACATCCAGTGCGGACCATATGGCTTCCCAGTCTCATGTTCCTTGCTCAGCTCATCCACACCACTGATGAGCTTCCACACCATGGCTTGGACCTGCAACATCCTTTTGTTTTGCATTGTGCTCATTATATCATTATATCATCCAGGCTGCCTTACAATGTATTTTCTCGTTTTTCTTTTCATCTCAGTTCCCACCAGCCCATGCCATGACCTGCAGATGAGCTGATGAGTTACTACTTGTTATTCTGTGTATTTTCCTTCTCTTAATAGATGCAGGTGCATGCGCTGCTGAAATATTTCCCCAGGAGCCCATGGTTCTTAATCATTCTATTAAAGTGATTATGTATCTGCCATAATTTTCACATTAAAATTATCTGCTTTAACTGCACACACAGAGCTGTTTAAATTCTTTTTTGTGAACATCTGATTGAATTTAGCTCAGTTGGTTGTTTACATATCATCCCCTGCCTGCTCACAGTTTTAGGGAGCTGCTGAGTCACTGAAGTTGTTCAAGTTATTTCAGATATCTTGGGCTGGGGCAGAATGAGCACTGTCACTTACAGTGAGCTGATCTCAGCATACAGATTCAGAAATGCCACAGGGCACCTTGCAGACCAGCCTCTAACCTGGTGGCATGCCTAGCCTTCAGCAGGCTGTGAGAGTTTTTCTCATCATTAATGCATGTGTACATGGAATCTTCCTACAGGAGCTGCATAACAGAAATAGCCTCAGCCCCAGCTTGGCAGCAGCAACCTCTATGGATAAAGCGCTGAAGCATTAACCCATCAAAGCAGATCTATGTCCTAACTTCTGTTAACATAGAACCTGTGCATTTTTGTCTTTTCATCCTATGTTCTTCAGTCTTCTGGTCTGACTGGCTGATGTGCATAAAACAAGGGAGTTTCTAAGCAGCCGTTTAGTGCCACTTGATGTGGTGTAACCCCTTGTTTTAAATATCTCACTTGCCTGGACGGAGTAGGTATATGTGTGCATTGCTCCTGCCTTGGAGCAAGTGGATGAAGAGGATGACCTCACATAGAATCATAGCATTCCTTAGGTTGTAAATTAACTTTAAGATCATCAAGTCCACCTGTAAACCCATAACTGTCAGGTCACCACTAACCCATGTCCTTCAGCACCACGTATCCACGGCTTTGAAACCCCTCCAGGGATGGGGACTCCACCCTTGCCCTGGGAAGCCTGGGCCAGGACTTGACAACCCTTCTGGGGAAGAAATTGTTCCTAAGATCCAACCTAAGCCTCCTCTGGCACAACTTGAGGCCTGTTCCTCTTGTCCTGTCTCTTGTTACTTGGGAGAAGAGACCAAACCCACCTGGCTCCAGCCTCCTGTCAGGGAGCTGTCGAGAGCCAGAAGGTCTCCCCTGAGCCTCCTTTTCTCCAGGCTGAACAACCCCAGGTTCCTCAGCTGCTCCTCACAAGACTTGTGCTCTAAACCATGTGTCTTCTGGTATTTCTTAAGAATCTGTGCTAAGAAAAAGATATTAGCTACCACACTGACCATGAAGACCTCTCTTGCTCTGTGGCTGGTTTCTGAAATTATTTAACATGTTTTTATACTGGAGTTTCAAGAAAATTGTGAATTTTTGCCTTGCAGAAAGAAATGTGCTTGCAAACGGGGTATTTGGAGGGCAAATTCCTATTTAAGAATGCTTCCCATAAACTCAGGAAATGCAGTGCTGTCCTAGAATTAGTCTTTTTAGCTTTTCCAACATGCATTTGTTTATAACATGCAGGTATGTGCATTGCTAAAGCAACTTCAGCTTGAAAATCGAGGCTTTGCTTTTAGAACAACATAACAGTGAACTGAAAATTATCAAACACTACTGAGAATGCTGCTGCCACCATCCCCTCCCCTCCTCTCCTGCTTTGTGTTCACAAGAAAAAAAAAACCAAAACCACCAAAACATTAAAGAGACAAGCACTGGTGCTGCTACTTGGTTGGTTTGTACATGAAGCACTTTTTGCCTGAACACAGGAGGAATGAAAAACAAGGACACCATTTCCCTGTTCCCAAGTCTCTTCTCTCTCAACCTCCTCTCCCTCTGGGATGCTTTGCATGAACACACTGCCAATGTGCTTCTGTCAGCCGTTCTCTTCTTACGGTCTTGCCCTTTACACAGTTTCTCTCAGTCATCTGTAGCATCACAAACAAGCGATCAGCTTCTGAGAGATGGATAGCTGATGAAGGGAGCCAGTTACAGCTGAATTTCAGGGAGTTTTCTGTACAATCCGTAATAAATGTACAATGCTGGACATGCCCTTTACCTACAGCAGTCTCTATTTCTCCCTTTTGCCAACAGAACAACATTACAAAACTTTTTGACACCAAAAGAGAGTGATTTTCATCCATGACATTAACTACATGTCTGTCTCTGGTAAGCTAATGCTTATTGATTAAGATATTGTGCATGTAACTCAGAGAGGGAAGAAGGGATAAAGTCAATAAGGTACCGTGCATATCAAGATTAAGGTACAGAAATTGTTCTTTGAAGCTCAATGTTAATGTTAAATGCAAATTTCTTAAAAGAAAAGTAGCCTTAGGAAGCAATAAATGAAAAACAAAATATCCTCCTCATTGTAGCAGTTCAATGGCTTAAAATTTTCTAGCCTGGCTCATGGAAAGTCATGAGTACAGCTTAAAAATAATTAAATCAACTAAAAACTATAGTTGAGGGCATTGGTATTTGGCCATGGTTTCTCCAGATGCCTGAAAACTTCTGATTGTTGGCTTTCTTTACAACTCTGAAGGCTTTAAAAAAAAAAAAAAACCAAAAGCTGAGATTCTTCTGTGAAGATCTGTATAAACACAGGGGTTGACAGCATCATACCAGAGCTTAAATGACACTTTTATTAGTATTTCATTTACAGCAGCACCCATAATGTGCTGGACTTTTTACAATCATTCCAGTGGGGACAGATCACAAATTTGGATGTAGAAAATCATCATACTTTCACAGTAGGAATCAGATAAAATTTAACTCTTGGCAAGCCACAACCACTGTCTTCAAATCACTGATAAGGAGATCTATCAAGTGCAGTGACAAACTGTCTGGGCAATTTTATCTTGATGTCAGTAGGTTTGGTAAGGCTTCAACAGATGAGCATTTGTTCTTTTTTCCCCCCTCTCTAAAGCCTCTTTATAAACTTACTTATATAAATACATGGCCGAGTTCCTAAATATTTAAAGGTAGCATTTTCAGATGCAGAAGTCATAGGAGAGTGTAGGGATTTCCACAGCAGGGTGCTTCATTTTTGTTTGTTTGTTTATTTATTTTCCCCCTCCTTTTTAATATTTTTGGAGGGTGGGGGCGATGTTAATACCACTATTTTACACATTATGTTCTTAGGCTGCAGCTTCATCACTGAAACAAATTTGATGAGATATAATCAGGAAAGCTGATTAATAATACAGACTCCTACACTTTGCTCTGATTGTTGCTATAATAAGGCTGCATTCCTACAGTTCGGGTTTTCTAACGTCAAATAATTGGCAGCTCTGCAGTGTTGATGCCCCCTGAGGGCTGGCTGTCCTCGTAATTGCTTCTGTCTACTGAAAGTAAACATATGAAGTGTGTACAACATGCTCACACAAGGCACATAAACACCCGCATCGGTATTGTTGTGGGTCACAGAGACTCACTTCTAGTCTATCATTTTTAACATGCTTATTTTCTCCATCTTCCTTCTCCAGGGGTTTGGGTTTTTTTTTCCTTCTAATAACAGACTTTTATTTTAATTTAAATTGGGAATGGAAAATTTGCACATCCTCAGCAGTTCATGATACCTCAATATCCTCTTAGAAACTCAGCACCTCTCTCCAGATTCTCTGTTATGGGACAGGGATGATTTGGAGCTGTGCCTGGTATGGGACAAATACTCTGGACAACCGGAGGTAAACAGAGCCCTGGCTTGGCTCTACTGACTGTCCATCCTCCTGCCGTGAAAGGGATATGGCACCATTTCCTCCTTCACACCAAACATATTTGTGTCAAACTACAAACTCATCGAAGGAATGAGTCTTTGACCATCCCATTTCCTACCCCAAGCTTTTCCCAGCTCTCTTCCTGTTCAAGGACTATGTGAAAATTCAAGCAAAGGCAAGTTCAGGGAAGGTTATTCAGGATAAATACGGGAGTAGAAGATTTCAACTTGAATTCTTTTTTTCCACTGAAAAAGTGGTGATCTTTCTCCCAGCTTAATCTCATGCTTGTTGTGGTTTCATTTCCCAAACACTAGACCTAAGAAGCTAACAACTTCCCTGCAGATTAGAAGGATCAGTTCCAGGGAAGCCTTATTGATTTATATTTTGTGCAGATCTGGCCTGTAGAATTTCTTCTCAACCGGCATTAATGGTGCCTTTCAAACAGAAAGGAAAATTTGCTATTCATTTTTGTCCCCAGAATTAGTACCAGTAAAACCACCAACCAAGCAGCCAGGTGAAACCCCATCATTCTCAAGCACCTATTACATTGGATTTTCAGTTCGTTAACAGCAAATGAATTAATAATGCATCTAAAGAATGTGATAATCTGAAAAGTAATCTCTGGAGACTTTAGACTTGACTGCTTTAAGGATGATAGGCGGCTGCTGAAGGCAAGATGGAAATTCATCAATTAATTTGTATGAACACTTTCATTAGTGAGGAACTGACTTTATAGTGCTGGGTTTTCTCCAAATCATGTATGTTCTGCACGCTATTTAATGCTGAAGGTGGCATGGTTATTGACAATATTGTACCATCAGTACTCAAATTTACAGTGATTCAAGGTCAATAGACTGATCCTTGATGACCTTCTTAGGGAAAAAGTGGTATAAAGCATACAAGGAAACACTGCTGTGAAATTTCAGAAAAAACAGATACAATGTGTCTCTAAAGAATAACTCCCAAAGTTTTAACACTCAAGAAACTTATTTTACCAGTTAAAAATGACAATATAGCAACAAGCAACAGCAAAACCATCTAGAATTAAACTAAATAGGTAACTTACACTTTGTTTCTAGTGCAGCTGTTGATTTGACGGTCTTAGTCCTTCAGCACAAGCACAGAGGGTTGAAACATTACCAGAAGCCATTATATTCATGCCATTTCTTCTAGATGCCATTCAGTCACCAAAAATAGAACAATAAATTTTCGCATTTAGGCAGATACAGGTTAGCTCATAGAAGCAGAGTCTGTTTTTTCATTCATTTTCCACTTCTTTCCAGATTATACTGCAAAGCTGCTAGTTCTGCTTGGGAGTGCCTGATCCAAACTTGGAGACACCAGGAGCTGATTAGTGAGGTGGGTTGAAGTCGTGGTATGACATCAGAAGACAACCAAATCAGTGACTCTATTCACCTGTGAGTTAGAGGGCTCACAGAACTATAATAAATAGGAATGTGATTTTTAAGATTTAAGCCATATAATCAGATCCAGATCCCTGTGGTAAGAAATAGATCTCAAATTTAAACCCTTCTGGTCTATTCAAATGAGATTATGCTGCCATTGATCCTTATTAACCCAAGTATTGAGTTTCTGTCACATATAAACCACAAAAAGTAATTCCATTTTTCATGTTTTTACTTGCTGACAATAAGGCTGACTGAATATTTAAATGATGGTTCACTGTGAAGGCTCTTTTTTTTTTGTTGCTCTTGGGATAGTACAGAGTTAGTAAGAATGATTGTGCTGTTGACATAAGTGGTATATTGAATTCTAGAAAGCAGATGCAGCAAATTAAGTGAGACTTAATGACTAGAATAATTAAAATATCAGGTGGTTGATATTGCTTCATATAATAATAGGTGGGAGTCGTTACTAACCGCTTTTTATAAACATGAGTATTTCAGAAAGCACAGTACAGGCTTAGAATAGAATTCAAAAAGAAAAGAAAGCTTTCTGTTCATAATTGTAATTTGGTATTACTATTCATAAATGTTATTTTAAACATGCAGATGAGGGGGTTGGTATGAAAGCAAAAACAAAGTGGGGGTATTGGTTGTTTTTTTCAGGCTTGGTTGTTTTTTTTCGTCCCATTTTCATTGAGCAGCCCCTTTTGTATACGTATTTATTATCACAAGCCTAGTTGGGATCCCTCTGTCTGGGCACTTACCAAGCTGCCACACTTGAAAGTGCATTCTGGGTCTCTATATTTTCTTCAGACCTATATATGGCTTATTTCATATACCTTTCTCTGGCCTTGAGTGATGCTTTACCCTGACACAGTATCTTTCAGCTGCTTTAAGTCCCAGTCTACACTGGACATTGCAATTCCTCAGTATGGAGTGAAGGGCAGGATGATTTATTATTTCAGATGCTGGGGAAAAGTACTAATTTTCAAGTGGAATTCATAGGTGTTGCAAGATAACTTTAAATACATCTCTAACTTCTTCATAAAGTCTTGCAGAAGTTGCAAAATCTGAATGCAAAGGCTTCCTTAAGGAGCTACCATTTCATCTTATTTTCTTCAACATTCACTATTCATCAGTCCTTCACCTTTTTCTTTACCTATGTCCTGCTCAGGAAAATAAAGCTTTCTAAATTGCCCGCACCTTCTCTTAGAATAGTATTAAACCAAAAGAGCAGGCACTTGCAGAGTAGTGCAGTGCTCCTCTGTACCATTTTGCTGAAAAAAAATCCACCTACTTTCAGAGGTGCTGATGTACCTTGAGAGCCCAAGTGTTATCTCCAGACATGATGCTGGCACTCCAGCCATGCTCCGATGACCTTGATAGATGAAAGCTGGACCTTCTCCTGGGAGCCTGGCTAATGAGGAGAGGTAAGTGCTTGAAAGGTCTCTGAAGATCAGTTTAGCAGAGTCAAGCAAAGAGGCCTGAACGGAAAACTGTGTGGGATATAGTTTAACACAGGCTGTGCAAGCCACTAGGCACAGGGGAGGGGAAGATGGATTTAACTCCTCTGAGCCTAGTACTACAGTAGACAATTAAAGGCACTCATATATCTGAAAAGATAGATTAGGTATTTAAACACACATCTATAAAATACCTTTATGTTCACTGCCTAAACTTTTTTTCACAGGCTTTCCAAAATACTATTATTGACATTTTTTTTCTGATAAACATATTCATTTCAGGTTGTTATCAGTGGAAATGCTATAATAAAAATTGTCCAGTCAATACAGCCCCTCTGACATGTATAAAAGATGTGGAAATTGTCCTTTTCCTGTCCAGTGAGCAAGGAACAGATAATGAGCATGAAAGCACTCTTTAACATTTTAATGTGAAGCAGTGATCTAAATTTCCATCAAAATAAAACTGAGTAACTCATCAGGTTAAGACAGAGAAGCCAATACCACAACTGATCAACCAATCGTCCCGCAAATCTGATTGTGGGCTTGGTGAGTTTTTAAGTCTCACCTAGTTATAAACTGGCTGTGCATGCTGTAAAACAGCGATTACCAGTGGAAGATGGAGGAGAATGGTTATTTAGTGACTTACTGTTCCAAGCACAAGACTGCATTTACCGTGAAGGCTTTGTTGAACACAGATTTTGCAGCTCAAAAATCATGTGATAGTGAAATACAAAAATGTCATCTCAAGCTAATTGACCTTTAAAGAGAAATTAAAGACTAGTAAGCACATTAGACTAAGTGTTCAGATGCGATTTAAGCTTGGAAAAGTAAGGAAACACCAGAATAAAGACCTAAAATTTCTATAAGTTATCTTCTGAAGCCAAAAAACCATTCATAGCCATTTATTGAGGACTGGAAAACTGCTTGCCAATATGAGTACACAAAGAAACACAGGCAAAAGTGACCCATGAAATCAACTGCAAGAAATCACTGACCCTTTCTCCATGTATGCAACTGCTCCAGCAAGAAAGGATAAAGATGTTTGGAAAGTTATATCCTCTTAGTGAGTATGAAATAGAGATTCTTTGGGCTCCAGCTGGGTAGTTGGCAGGTGTTTTGACACGGAGCTGTTTGTCCTGTGGTGTTTCCACGCTGGTGTAGCAGCACGAGGTGATGCTACCACAATTTATATGAATTGTATGTCCTTTACACTTCCTCCCTCAGGCTTATGGTTGAAACCTGACTAAATTCACAGGCTGATTACAAAAGGAAATGGTAAAGAAGCACTTTTGCCTCCAAACTTGGGCATTTTCAGACCCGTAGTGTATATAGTATATGCCAGTTTTTAAAGGTTAACTTGTGAAAGTCACTGGTGTGAAACCACTTGTACTCTATTTCAAGTTAACTTATCTCTGTTCTGGTGTTTCTCAAAAAGGTCAACCACCTACCACAGCATGATAATAGAGGCAAGTCAATCTGGCTGTGTAACTTGGCAATGACTGCCAAAAATCCAGACTTTGGGAAGATGTCTCACATTCACTGAAAATAATGAGCTGAAGTTAGAGGAAAAAACCCACAACTATACAAGGATAAAAGAAGGGAAAGTAGCTGGTGACAGAAGCTGAAAATATGTGACAGGCTTAAAATATCCAACAAAAAAAATTGCATTTTTCACCAGCATAGTCAACAACTTCAATTACATTCATTTTTATCAGTTCATTTTACCCACACAGAGCTCAACCTCCAGGTAAAAGTGATACTCGAATACTCTCCATGGTCTTCTGGTGCCAGCAGATTAAATTTGCACTAGAGGTTACCGAGATTCATTGCATTTATACCAACATGGGTAAGTAGATCATAGAATCATCATAGAATGATTTGGATTGGAAGGGCCCTTAAAGATCATCTCACTCCAATCCCCCATGCTATGGGCAGGGACACCTCCCACTAGACCAGGTTGTTCAACCTGATACAGTTTTAGTAGCTACAGTTTTATTGGCTCCAGCATTCCCAAGCTGATTTGCAGATACTGAGATCTGTCTTTGAGAGGTTCTCGTAGTTACTAAGACGGATGAGAAACTGAGATACGGGGTGATAAAAATTGTTATAATTAGATTAAAAACCAATGAATAGCTGGACAGCATGACATGGATAGTCAAGGAGAAGCCAGCCAGCTCCCACTGTATTTTATGATTTTCAGGGCTCTGCATGAGAGCAGATGACTGATGGCTGGTATTATCAAGGAGATCAAAGTATGTCCTGTTTTCACCTTTTATTTATTTAACCTTTACCGTGTGGGTCAGATTGTGCAGATGAATTTCTTATTGGAAGAGATTGTATTTTTGTTTCTTTTATATCAGGGATGATGAAAGTTTAGCAAAGTCTTTGTATAAATAGCTGTTAAAATTATAAAAGAACTGTATCCACCCTCAAGTTTTATATCCTGTCATTTCTCCAGGGTGGCCTATTTTCCTACAACGTTAAAAAGAAAAAAGATTAAAATCAGAGAATTTGGAAAAAATTACCTGTTTTAAAGGTATGGAAAAGGTAGACAAACAGAAAACACTGGTATCCAGATTCACTGTTTTGTGATTTGGATATACCTAAAGGTTAAATAACAGCGCTATGTATTTCAAAGACAACGACCATTTTAACCCCCAAATGCATAACTCTAGCAATAAATAGGGCACACTTCACAATTATTATGTTCACGGCAGGCATAAGTATGTTATCTCGGCATAAGATAATCACACATCTGATGTTCCTAGTCAAATTCCTTTGGACTTGAGTGTTTTCTAGTGTAGAGGTGCTGGATAACCAAAAAATAATTGCACAGACAAATACACTTGACAGCTATTAGGCCATTTATTTAGTAATGTCTGGACTAAAATCAAGTAAGGTCACCTGCATTAGTCATAGTTCTGCTGTGCCCAGGTATGTGTAAGCACTAGTCATGGCCAGTAAGGAGCACTGAGGCCACTGTCTTCAGCATCTGATGTTACTGAGGTCTTCAACAATCAGAGTCCATCTAGTTTTAGCTAGTAGACATTGGAGAACTTCCCATCAAATTCACTTCGTGCTATCAAATAAAAATAACTTGTCATTGAGATAGCCTCATACCCGAGAACAAAGCATAAGGACCTCTAGGTTTGTAACGTAAACCTCAAACCAGCCTGAAACTTGATTTCAAGGTAGAAAAACTGACCTGCCAGGACAAAGATAGTGGTTTCAACCTTCAGTCTCTTTATCACAGTGGTTTAAATTTGGCTGGTTAGATCCTTGTTTGCTTCTGCATGCCAACCACCACCAGCAAGATGTCTGGGGAGCCTTCACGGGACTGCAGAGAGAAACCACCTAAGAAACTCCATCAGTTTGTAACACACACAAAAAACGTGTATGGACCTGATATATTGTGGTGGTAATGAAATCTACGTATGCCAATGAACAAGCCAAATTAAGCTGCTAACAAATTGTCCGCTGTCATTACTCCATATTCCAAAATTACTTCCCATTGTTACCTGCACAAAGACATCATTAATCCCCCCTCAAGTGCCAAAAACCCCCTGTATTGACATGCTGCTGTTGTATTTGCTATACAAAAAAAAAAAAAAAAAGGCATACAGAATTTTGTAAGGGTGGTAAATAAACTGAAATCAGTAAAACATAATTCTAAATGCTAATGTAATGATTGGATTATTTGTTTACTTCTATTACTTAATTCAAATGATGATGACTGAGAGACAGAATTCCATAATTTTAGTCATAGAAAATTGTGTATTCAGTCTTCTATTTCTTTGAGCCCTTGCTGCTAAATACATTGTTGTTATTTAATGATCTCTGCAGAACAAGCATGGGCTGGAATTGTCTAAGAAATTTAACAGTACAACTATTTATTATGCAAGGGTTCATGATTGTATTATTCATTCTGAAATCTTTTGCCTTTTATGTGTTTACAAGACTCATTGACAAGAAAAAATATTTAATACAGATGGCATCTGGTATTTTTACAGTAAGTTTACTACTTGCACTTTATTTTTCATCAGTTCTGAATGATACTTCAGTAAATATCTTTTCCAAGAATTGTATCAAATAGGCAAAAACTGTAATAGCAATTAAAATGTTTTAAGCAGAATTGGATTTGAAAGTCTATATGTCACAGTCTTTCTATGAAGCCTATTAAAAGATGTTTATTTAGCCACAGACTTTTGACCAGATAAAAGAATTACATCAACTGAAGGGCCAACTGTATGAAAGTCATAACATTGAAGATAATTGAGGAAAATCAATTTTCACCATCTGATAGTTTGTCCAATATTTCTTTAGTTCATTCTTTCCTAGATCCGATCTGCATCTTTCCTGAACCTCAATCCTATCCTGCTGTACAATTGTGTTACCTAAAAGCCAGTAATAAAGCACAAATCTTGCTCCCATAGAGTTATAAGGCCAGAAAAGCAGCAGCAGCTGCAGTGGCAAGATGAACAGACCATGCAGAGGAATATAATATCCCTTGCATGTGATAGCAGATAGTGGCACAAGGTGTGCATGAGCACAGAAGGCACTTCTAGGCAGGCCAAAAATCAAGGAAAAAACATTTCAGTGAACCCACTGAACTATGCACATGTCAATGACCAAGCCTCTCCTCTCACACATGATACAACTGGTTGTATCTGTAAGAAAAGCTTTGTTTCAAGTCATTCTCCCAGGCTGGAGAAGGGGTGTCGTGCCACAGTGCTGAAGTGGTCCTTATCCCATGCCCCTTTTCATTTGGTTTAGTTCACGGGGTTTAAACTTTAAAAAAGCTTTAAAAAAGCCAGAGGAGAAAACACTACTGGCATTAAACTCTGAAATCACTAGACATCTTTAAATATAAACAACCCAAGCAGGAAAGCTAAGGTGGGTTACTTGTTTCAGGCTTTTTTCTCCCACATATTATGGTGCTTATCCAAATGCGGAATTTCGGGGAAAGAGGGACTGAGATTTTGACACAAATTTTAATGATATTCAACAGACATTGTCCCCTCTCAGCTTTTGTCCCATATGAGAATAAAAAGTAAGTAATGTCGAAACTTTTTTGAATTGCAAATATGTACCAATTTTATACTTCAGAAACATTTTTCAGTTTTTCATTAAAAAACCCACTTCTCTTTGTAAGTATATATTTTTTCTCTCTCTATTTTGAAAGAAAATAGATTTACAAAGGGTTAAATAGCCCAACAAGGAAAAAAAAAGTAATTCCAGGTTAACTCAAAGCATCTCTCTAAGTTCTTCCTGCCTCTCTCCACAAACCTGGGGCTTATTTTGTTTCAACTTGAATATTGTTTCCAATTTTTTGCCAACGTGAAAAAAACCCCACTTTTCATCCAGCTCCACTTAACAGAAAGGCCTCGTGCAAGAGAAATATGTATGAAGAGATGGGCTACGTAACTCTCACTACGACTACAGCCAGGCTGATAGAAGCAGAGCTCATGGATGCTGCCCGCGGGCTGCCGTGCTGAGGTCTATCGCTGCTGCCGCCACTGCCGAGCCCTCTGCCTAAGCCGCCGGACGGACAGGCTGATGGGCTGCTTCCCAAACTTCTTCATGATCTCCTTGATCCTCGCCAGGTTGGTTTTGGAGATGGTGAAGTCGCACTGGGTAGCTCCCATGTCATAGCCGACTTCGCAGGTCTTGGTGGCAGCTGTGTAACCCTCCGCCTTCACACCCACCACGTATTCCCCCGGGTTGAGGAGACGCCAGTAATCCCCATCAGCTCCTGGTAGGAAAAGAGATGGTTGTCAGGACAATGGATCTTTCTGCTTGAGGAAGAGATTTATGAGATTACAGAAATGCCTGAACACGTGCCCTGGTTTGAGTGAGAACAGAACTAAATTCTGTTCAATGATTTTATTTTTCAGCTCAGTTCTTCTCACTCCCTGCACTGTCTGAGGGCAGCAGCGTGTTTTTGCAGACAAGTGTCTGCTTCTAGCAGTGATAACACCTCATGTTTAGAGTTAGTACCAAGGGTTGGTGTGTAGACCAAGGCAACTGCTGGATCTTGTGCACCACACTGGGGGTGCAGAAAGTCAAAGGCTGCACCTGTTCAGAGGAGCACCCAGGACAGGTGACCCCAAACTGACCGGCGAGGGATTCCAGCCCACGTACATTGTATTTGGTATAAAGCTGAGGGATCAGGAGGGTCTTGTCCCTCTTGGCCTGCTTTGCCAGCTTGACTCGGGTCCTCTTCTGGTTTCCTTACATCTGAGAAGGACTCTGTTCTGCCTTCAATCCCAGTCTGTGTGTTCCTGAATCTGGTACCAGAATCCACCTCCTGAACACAGCTCCCGTCTGCTGCTGGGCCCAATCTGGGACTCTCCCAGTGACTGCTTCACAGCAGCAGTGGTGATGGTGATGTAATTGCCATTGGTGGGGTTGGGTTCGGTACTGGTTTTGTATATACTTGTATATATTCCATTTTTATTATTATAATTTTCATGTGCATTAAAGCTCTTCTAGTTCGCTTTTTTTCATCACCGAGTCTCTCTCTCTTATTCCCTTTCTCTTCCCCTTTGGGGAGGGAGGGGGGTTAACAGAGAGCATTTGTCATAGTTCTAAGGGGCTGCCCTGACCCTAAATCATGACAACATGGATAAGATGACACCATAAGCAGCAACCTTGGTGATTCCTAAGGGTATATAAGGGTATAAAAGACCTTCCCAAAAGTAATTCTAACTGAGGAATCAAGAGGAGCCCCAGTGGGGTACCCACATCGCACTCATGATTCTGGCCAGACAGTCTGGACACAGGTGTTTTGCTGCCATTCAGTATGTAAAGTGTCTGAATGAATAATGTCAATTCACTTAAGAGATCTAAGTAGACATTCCCTTCTATAAAATCTTACATTAAGTTTTATTACATCTTTTTTTTCCACAAAGTGTAATTCATCAGGGTGGTTACCTACATATGTACCTGTGAAATGCATCAACAGAGCTCCTGTTATCAGCTAAACTACTCGTGCTCAAAGCAAGATGTATCAACATTTTGTTGAATCAAAAATCTTTGATTCAACAAAACAAAGGTCTTTGTTTTCTTCTTTTTATCCCATAAATGATCTCAGGTTACTTCTATGTAATATTTTACATAAGGATTGGTTTCAACATAATTTTAGATATTTTTTTAACTAGCAAGTGTACTTAACTGTGGACTGAAAAAGGTGAAACACTAATATCTGAAAATAAGTTTTCCACCTTGTCCTGGGAAAACTCACCATGGAATGAAAATGTATGTTCAAACATGCAATTCTATATGTAAGTAGAAATGCAGCTTCTCTTGTGTGAAGAGGGGTTGGGTTTTCTTGGCAGTGATGAGAACTGACAGCCTTATTATCAGTAGCCTTGGGTCACTTGCAATGCAGCATGTTGCAAAAACTAAAGGTGATCTGCATAAAAACTATTTTACTTGGGAAAAGATCAGACTAGCTAACCTCTGTTTAAAGAAATAGGATTTTCATTTAGGGGTTGGTAATAATAAAAATAAAAAAAAAAATGTTTGCCAAACAGCACTATCAGCCCACAGGCTGACACTGCAGTTGCTGAATGCAAGTGTGACATTGTGTGTGAGAAGCAAACCCGCTCAGGTTAGTTCTTGCATACCAACTTGCTCAGGTTTTCTTTTCAGGCACTTTGACCCCACCTGGGGAGATGATCAAGGTCCAGATTTTCTATTTCTCAGGACTCAGGCATTTTTAGGAAGGGAGAAGCTCTTTATCTAGGTTGTCCCTTACTTTTGGATCCATTGGCACCTTAACCAAAAGACAAGATATAAAGCTGTCCAAGCTTTTTGAATTTATCCTTTAGGGTTCATTTTTAGCTGTAAATGCTCTGGCAGTGCTACAGGGCTGGCAAAAGGCTAAGGATCACCCCATGTGTGGCAGTGATCGCATCCCTGCTCCGGGGCTGGCTTTTAGACCCTGGAGTTCAAAAGTGACCCACATTTTTCTGACATATTTAACAGGCATCTCATCACAACCCCACACAAGGCCAGGGTAAAAAAAAAAATCCACACATTCACACAGCACCAGGAAATTACTATGAAGCTGGATATTAAGCTGTTAGCAGGATGTACTTACCTCCTTTCCATTTACAACTAAGTAGACATCAGTTTCTCTATCAGCTGTCATTGCCCAGAATTTAATAGCAGACTGAAAGTTGGGTTTTTTTAAAATCAGATTAAATGGAGTAAGTAAAAAATTTCAGAGCAGATGGCAATAGAAACACAATTATAAATGCAGATAAATTTAGTAAATAATAGGCGTACTAAAAGAATAGGCTTTAGTGGGAGCAGACTGGAGGCAGACTACATCTACCTTCACCTATTGTGTTTGGAAAAGAATTCCTAGGTCTGCTTAGTTAAAATATCAATAATATGAACATAGTATCAATATAAAATAAATGCATCAGATGACACCATAACACTTCAAATAAGAGGAACACTCTTTGAGCCTGATAGGACACACCTTTGTTACAACTGAGTGTCATATTTATACTTAAATGTACCAAATTTTGCTAATTTAATTACATTACCAAAAAAAAAAAAATCTATATTAATGTTCTGTTACCTACAAAAGACTCCAAGAAAAGTAGTCATAATGCTGCACACCCAATGTATGAAAAGACTAAAACTTGACTTTTCTCTGCTGAACAGACAGTTAGGAATGAGGCTGGAGAGCATAACACCAGAATTATGCTTAGCTTAGGGTAATATTATTATTACTAAATGCTGCTTCAAAATCTTTGCATGAGGTTACAAAATGTAGACTGAAATCATATGAAACATAAAAAGGATTCATAAAATTTTCTCTGAACATTGTGTGAAATTAAATAAATGATGGTTTCTTGCAAAAATCACACAGAAATGCGCATCTGTCTTTGAGTTCTGCAAGTGTTTTGCAAGCAAGACCCTCTACATTTCTTTGTCAAGATTTGTTTTGAGATTTCCAAAATGTGCAATTACAGGAAGCAACCCACACAACTGCCATTGCACCATGGGGATAAAAGGTGTTTGGGTGCATTTGATCATTCAATCAATGAACTCTTTTCCAAAGGTTATCTCAGAGAGCACAGTCCCCATCTAACTGTAACAACATGTAATCACTCAGACTTAATCAATAGTTACATCAGCATCAAGAGAAAATGGAAAAAATTTCCACAAAGCTCTTGCTCTCGGAATCAATGGCTTCAATTAGCCTATTAATATTGTTAGCTTAGTGTCAGCAATCCTCTCTTCCCAGAAGATATATTGTATGTCCAATTAAAAAAAAACCAAAAAAACCTGTATATAAACAAGGGGGCAGGCTCTGCTCCCTGGGAGGGAGGACACTCCTCT
>JAAGNO010026515.1:6596-19772 GCA_033439905.1 Ceryle rudis
GCTTCCCTGGGCAACCTGTGCCAGTGTCTCACCAGCCTCAGAGTGAAGAACTTCTTCCTAATTTCTCATCTAAATCTACTCTCTTGTCTGCCGACTATGAAGAAAACAGGAGTAATGAGTCCTACATACCTACACTGTGGATATTGACCCTAGGCCAATTCATTCCTGAGAGTCTAAAGAGACTATTTCAAGCTAAAATCTCACTGATAACAGCCAAGAGCACAAGAAAATGAATTCTAGAAGTTGTTCTCTGAGTGTCCATACAAATATTCCCCCTTTTCATCAAAGTGCAGTGGGCAGACAGACTGCACCACTCCCAAAACTGTTGTCTAAAAAGTTACAGACATTGAAGACAACTGGCAAGATATAGCTGGGCATTTACATCAGCATCAACACATCAAATATTCATTACAGCAGAGCACTCATTATGTCAGCATCTGAATTAAATAACAAGAAAAATGTTTCCCAGCTATAAAAATAAGTACCACAATAGCCTCCCACAACGTGGCAATTTTAAAGACGGTGAGATGGGATTGCAGGGAATCACATCACTCTCTCTGCTACAACTGGTTCGTTCGCTACAAATACATCAGCTCTTAGCATTTTCCTTTCAGATGAATTTACACAGAAAAAGTGTTATAACGGGAAGAAAAAAAAAAGGATTTATATCGTACAGAGCGAATCCGTATGAAAGGAAAAACATTCCACTGGGACAGTGTTATCTTATTACAATAGCGGAATGTATCTTAAATGCAAAATTACACCACTGCTAGGAGTTTATGAGTTTAATCATAGTAAAAAAAAAAAAAAATAAAGGTACCAAGAAATGGAACAGGTATTACACAAGTTCATTTATACAAAATTGTAAGTGTAATGGTATCAGAAGAAAATATCTCAGGTACTTTAAATGCATCTCAGCTCTGTGCTACTCATAGGAAGGCACAGAGTTGTTATTTCATGGCTTCTAGGGACCCATAAAGCTCTTAGCTACAGATTAGAAAGGTGGATTCCCAGCTTGCTACCAAGAGGCTGATCCAGAGAAGGGCAACAAAGCTGGGGTCTGGAGAACATGTCTTATAAGGAGCAGCTGAGGGACCTGGGACAGTTTAGTCTGGAGCAGAGGAGGCTGAGGGGAGACCTTACTGCTCTCTACAGCTACCTGAAGGGAGGCTGGAGTGAGGTGGGTGTTGGTTTCTTCTCCCAGGTAACTCATGAGAGGTAATGGGCTTAACTTGCACCAGAGGAGGTTAAGAGAGGACATGAGGAAAAATTTCTATACTGAGAGTGGTGAGGCCTTGGAACAGGCTGCCCAGGGAGCTGGTGGAGTCACCATCCCTTGGAGGTGTTCAAAAAACATCCAGACGTGGCACTTCAGGACATGGCTTAGTGGTCGTGGTAATATTAGGCAGACAGTTGGACTTCATCTTAAAGGTCTTTTCTAACATCAATGATTCTACGATTCTGTCATCTCCAGTTTCTTATTCTGAAGCATCGCAACCATCCAGCCACTGAAGAAATATATGCCCTCAAAAGTCAGCTCCTCTATCATCACTGGCTCTCTTCTGACACCTCAGCTGGCCGTAGCCAAAAAAAGTCTGACTTTCTATGACTTTCATAACCAAGGTTTAAGGGGTTGTTTCACTCTCGGAACCACACACACACCACAGCAGAGGCTACTGTGGACATTTCTGCAAGGTGGTGTCATTAAAGACAGTACACTAGGAAATGATTAACAGCATCCTTCTATCACCCCCTCTATTCCACCTCCCAAACTGCAGATACCTGACGTTACCTAGAACTCCAAGGTAGAGCGAAAAGTAACTCATATTAGTGAAAGTAGCAAGCCTTTAAATAATAGGTACTGGTAAAGAAGTGGTCCTCTCTTCTCTGAAATCTTCCCAGCCTTCTCACCTATGGAGATTAGAAAGCACTGCTCTTCTAAATGGAGAACAAACAAGCAATTCCCAACTAAGAACAGAACGCCGCAACACCCTCCAAGCAGGGTGTTGTGTCGTTCAGATTCAATATAAGATTCAACGTAAGGTCATGAGCACACTATGATGGTCTTTAAAAATGGGACAAGTGCCTAAAACAAGCCTTCGATGTGGTGATAAACTTCTTGGAGGTTATCAGCGGATGGTGTCCACTTCAGTGCAAAACTTGCCATCCTATAACGTTTGATTCCAAGTATTTCTATCAATATAGTACAAATTGTTAAGATATTTTGGAATAATGCATTTCCTGAACATAAATATTTTCTCTCAGTCTGTTCTCTCCTCAGTCTCTGCAGGTGCTTTGATTTGGGCTGGAATCCAGATTATTGAAATTATTTGAAATATCCCATCACTGTAATAAGGACCCCAGAAATGTCTTTGGTTTTACTTGGCTATGTACTGGATGAACAAGCAAACTAGATTTCCTTTCTATTCCTATCTGTAGGGCTAGAAAAAGCATAGCTGTGGGGGATCCAAACCAGAATCCACACAGAAGCCTTTCACTTTTTATGAAGACCCTCAAACTGCACGCTTGGTGCTGTGCTGAGACGTAAATCAGCACTGAAACCCAAAGGTACCATTTTCACAGACTCATAGAATCACAGAACCATTAAGGTTGGAAAAGACTTCTGAGACTGTCAAGTCCAACCACCTACCCAATGGAATCAAGTGAACTTGGAAGTCACCCCAGGTGTCCCACCCAATCTCACTATAAATAAAGAATAAGGTGAACATGCCATCCCAGTTTCATGACTATTCTCTAATACCTCTCCTCATATGCTTCACTAACAGGTTGTTAAGAGTACACAGGGCAAACAGTCAATGTCTGACACTGTACACTTCCTGCTTTTAAAGACCTAACATTTAAGAATACAGAGGTTGCAGCTCCAGACAAACCAAGACTTCTACATCAGGAATAAGAATCAGCAGGAGTAAGAATTTAGGAGAAAAGATGACACCAAGACAGTCACCTGTGCCAACCAGATAATTTCCCTAGGCAAATTAACACTCACATTGATTAGACATGGTCATACAATATGGTCAGATCTTGGTGCCCTTCAGAATCAAACTTAACAAAGTGAAGAGACAAATACTTCTTGGTATCTGATTTACGCCAGGAATTGTACAAAGTACATTTCCTACCACATCCATAAAGCACATCCAGGAAGTGCATCTTTTACCCAGCTAGAACCTTTGCTCTTAGAAGGACTCACTGCTCTGGCTTAATCAAAATGCTTTGGGGAAATAAGAGCTCACCACTCTTCTGCAGCACCGTGCTACTCTACAATTCTAGCCTCCTCTGTCACAGTGATCCCAAATCACACACAAGCTAACACGTACATTTCAAGCCCTGTTTTCTTTCTGTGCTCTCATACACGACACCATTAACTACTCTGGAACCACAAACATCTCCAGAGGGTGGCAAAGAATGGCTTCAGAATACAGTAGCCCTAAAGTACGGCTAGTGAACTCAAAGAGGCTTTATATGCCTTTTGGAGAACAAGATGGAACTTCAACCTTAAGTCTTGATGTGGAATAGGTGGTAATGGGATGCCTTGGTAACCCTGAGTGAGAATGAAAATTCTGGTTTCAAAACCAGCTTGCTCAGTGTTGAATCCCTGAAAAAATAAGGACAAATGGAGACACAGAGGAATTAGTTAAAGCAACTGAAGTAAACTAAATCAGTCATCTCGGAACTGAAAATTTCAGGGAATAGAGAAGACAAGACAGGTTCAAGAGAGAAACAAAAAAAGACCTGGAGATATGAAAAATGAATGCACTGCTCTGAACAAAAGGGTTAAGACTGGTGTTAAGGTGCCAAAATGTATGACTAAGAGGACATGTCACAAGGGATCCTGATGCTGTACTCACAAGTTCTCTTGTCATGACTCAGGAGATCGATTATGTTATTTCTAGGGCCATGGTCCTTTGCATTACATAATCAGACTTTGAGAAGCAAATACTCGATAGAAAAAAAAAATCTCTACAAAATGTCTCTTGTCTTCATCGGTAAAATGATAAAAAAAGCAATTCCAAATGCCTGATATCTTTTCAGATGCTCCCACTTGGCTTCAGCTGTGACTCCAAAAGAGCCCAGTTCTCCTGTACACCCTGTCTCATGCCTGCCAGCTCCTTGAAGGTATCTCAGACAGCCTATGATGGCTACAGTGGCACTATACACAGCTGTCTGGCACCTAAACTCTTCCAACGTTCCCAGAGAATATATCTTATTTCCCTAAAAAGCTGGTTTCCTATCCACCACTATCAGGAAAAGAAGGAAGAGAGCATCAATACGAACCTCTGGTGAGCTGCTATTTTGCGGGTCATGAAAAGGAAACTCATAGGCTCTCTTCAAACAGGAATTGACCATAGAGAATCCTCCCATATGGACTTGGGAAAACTCTATGGCGTATGAAAAAAAAAATTGAGAAAAAAATCAAATTAAGCCATTCCAAGATACTTAGGAATACGGAAAACATAAGTGTCACCAAGCATCTTGAAGGATATCCTTTACCTTCACTGAAAAAATACAGAAGAGAAGGGAATTGCATTTTTATTAGGAGGTAGCAAATACAAAAGTCACTCTCTACTTTAAAAGACTAGACAAGATTCAAGTGTCATTGTCTTCACAATATTTAAAACCAAAGCAGGACCCAGAAAGTTGATCTTCATTATGCTAAGTCAAGAAAACGAAGCCAGCTAAAGGAAATTATACCCTTGTTCTGCTTGCTCTTGGCAAACTTACGAAAAAAAAGAGGTGATTTAACAAATGTAAAGAAGGGAATATAATGGGAATTTCTTGCAAGGCCTATAATACATCCCCTTGTCATGAAAATAACATTCAAATCAGGTCCACGTTTCAATCCCAACATATCCATGACTTAGGTGAGAAAAGGCAGTGTGAGAAAATTCACATTTTTGTGAATTTTTCCAGCATCTCTGTGAACCTAAGAGGACACAGAATACCAGAGACCAGCTGAGGACCACTAGAGAACGCTTATGGATGTCCATAATGATAAAGAGGACAAGCTTCCATAATTTCTACACGATTATCAGGATCAGTCAGGCCCTAAACAACTGTGGATTATTCCCTATCTATAAAATAAATGTGCCGATAGTAGACCGTACAATTATCTTAAGACAGCTTTAAAATATGACAAATTAAGATTTTCATCTTAGCATTTGATGCCCTATTTTCCTATTTTCTTAACCTTGAAATTTAATATAGCAAATATTGCATGGTAGTGGACCACAAGCTTATACAATAAAAATTTAATTTAAAGCTTTAATTTAAAAAAAAAAAAAAATCTTATTAAGAATTTGATTGAATTTCCTTAGATTTTGATGACTAAATCTCAAATGTCTTAGTCTTAGCTGCCCTGAGTTACCTTTATGGTCAAGAAAGCGAGTGATTCACGGGAGAGTTGTCACAGGCATCGAAATCATCTGCTAAAGGTGTTTATTCCTCCACAATGACTACAGAAGTTACTTAACTCACTCACATGCTCGTTTAAGTTACACTGGACAAAATACTATTGATTTCGCTCAGAATTTCTATTGCAGAGATAAAGACTGTGGCCTATAGCTCCAGTTGGAATAAAGGAGTGGAATTCCACCCAAGTCAATCCCACTATGCCAGTTTGCAACGTGGAGAGTCGAAACAGCACGTGTGCACATGAACAAAAGATTTTTACTGAAAAGAAGAAAGAAAAAGTCTGTGTCTGTTTTCATGAGCTAGTGAAGAAATGCATGCTCAGTTATGATAAAATGATAAGAAAGAAGGGAATACTACAGCTGCCTTCCTGCAGCTTCTCAGACAGTCTTGCACCTCAGTCAAGGTTGGACTTATAGATAAAATACTCAGAGAACACAGTTTTACATATCTTGCTGTGTACTGGAGCAAGGTCAGAAGAAATGACATGCTACAGTTATACAGAATAATTAAAATGATGACATCAGTGCTACAAAACTTGCTCTACAGAGAGAAAACACCTTGCCATGTAGTAGGCTACAAAACAAGGAATTTCTCTGGAGTAGTTAAATGGTAAATGGTAAATAGTAAATGGTAAATGGAAACAGCCTTAAAATATATATAATTAAAAAAAAAAAAAGGATATAAAAGCTGAGGATACCTCAGCAAGGGCAGAATATGGAGTTCTACTATATGTAGAGCATCAAGGTAGCCCTCAGCATTTTCCATGGATATAGGGATGGAAAATAAGATGCCAAATCTGCATACACTGTATTTTAACACACAGATTATTATCTTACAGCCATACTCGGGAAAAATCCATAGTCAAGCTGAGAAGGGCGTATCTCTTCCTTGGATCGTAAGCGCTCGTTCAACCTTTTACAACTCTGTGCTAAATATTGTTTACACCTCTCAATATAAAAGGCACAAGCTAAGCTGCTACAGTCCCGTTTTGATCTCCATCTACTTTGATACCAGTGAAAACAGAAGAGTAAACCTTGGCTTATATATTATTAATACATACGAGTGAGATCAGACATAGGCCCATGGCAGTATCAAACACACTGCTCCTACGTGAAATCATATTGTGCCTTTGTAGTTTAGTAAGAAAAATCGAGTAAACCCTACCTCCTAATCCTCCCCTCCACACTGAAATATGCCACTTTAAGGGATTGTACGATCCAAATCAAAATATACCTAAATCCATTGAGAATTAAACACAAATTGCTTGTTTATGAAGTTATAAAACTTAAACAATAATTAAGGATCATAAATGAACGGTGAACGTGAATAATCTGATTAGACAAAACTCCGAATTATTAGACAGTTTGTAACTAAAATATAAAAATACGATAAACCATGTCAAATTACACTCACAAATTTCATTTGCATGCAATCCAATCAACATTCTAGAACCAACCATTTAAACCGTGCAATTCAAATGTTTATTTTAGCTTGCCAAGTTGGGGTATTTTCCAAAAATAAGCAGTTAGATGAACTTTAAAAAGCGAAGGGTTTAGCAGGGAGGAAAACAAAAAGACTTTCTTATGTAGGCCAAAAAAAAAATCTGCAGTTGTATCTATCTCAGTTAGGAAACTAAAAATGTGCTGAGTAGAAATTTCCAAGATAAAAAACATTTTCAAAATTGCAGTAACTGCTTTCAAAATATCTTCAACGTCAATATCTGCTCAACTATTTCTCCAAATATTTCTATTTGTAAATGAATTCTAAGGACCCACATGTTGATCGTGTTCAAAACCTGAGAAATCATTTATGAAATTATCTAAGCACTCCGGAGAGAAATATGGTTATTTTCATACTCAGAGCTTGTTTTCACTTAGAGGCACCATGATAAATGTTTTCTATTGTTTTCGGACTCTTAACAGGGACACCCATTAAATTTTAGGGTTTTTTCATGGCGTGATTAAATTAAATAGCATATGCTTTTGAGACTACACCCTAAGAAATACAGGAAATTCACTTCAGAATGTACACACAGATAGATAAACTTACTCCACTGTTGTGATTGCAAACTTACACCCATCACAGCTCTCTGCTTCCCCGACCGCATCACATGTTAATGCCTGTGCAGGAATGAACAACATCCTGACTAACCACACAGAAATCCAAACTGAACTGCTGCAAACATTTCCTTTCCACTGAGTATCAATTTGTGATTTATTGCGGGATAGCGATTTTACAGAGTTGTTGAATAGATGTATATATTTTTTAAGGATTTAGAAAGACAGGGTTGCTGTTTTTACAATACCAGCTGATGCAGACACTTTCCTCAAAAATCACTAGCAAACCGTATGAAAAGGTTTCAGCACATCAAATGGTAAATCACAACAGCATCTTACCCTCTTATTTAACTAGAGTAGCTTTCAAAAGGTTCACTGATGTAGTAAAAATCATCTTGCTATGAAACCAATTTAATATCAAGTAACCCAAGTTCATTTCTATAACCAAAACGACCGGTTATTTCTAGTAATCTCTCATCAAAATGCCACGATGTACAGTTAAAATGCAAACACATTCCTGTCATAAATGCTTTTCATTAATGTTGTTCCTTCCTTTCCTTCAGCAAATAAGAATTAGGGAAACGTACTTCTGCAGCATGCCAGAAATTGCACATCTTACAGGCTGAACAATCTATTCTTTAAGGATAGTATATAATACTTACTCTAAGTGAAGACGATCCATAAAAATCTACGCTTTACAGTTACTTTCTGAAATAATAATGCTGATTGTCACAGCAGAAGGAGTATAATCCAACCACATCCAGGCCTAATAGGCAGCATGCTAGGATTTGTTCCTATGAAATCAGAAATAAGGGACCTGTCTCCCTGAAAATCCAGGCACCCTTGGAGGAAACAAACAATGGATTGTTAGCTCCTTAATTTTATTGAAATGATAAGACTTCCACGCTTCAGTCATCACAGATTGGGGTTTTTTTTAATCCAGGTATGAGAAATGAGCAGATTTTTTCACAATTTACAGCAAACAGGTACTGTAAGTACAAACTGAAGTTTCTATATCCAGTGTCACCAGTTCAAATCCAGCTCTGTCATCTTCAAACATCCCTCACTTGGCAGAAGTCAATATTCTTCCATCTCTGATTTCCTCTAACAGTAGAAAATTCCGTAATTTCGTATGATCTCTCGTAAGATTCACTGGAAGAAATGTTTTAGAGCAGTAGCAAAATAACCATGCTCTTGTTTCCTTTTTTTTTATTGCCCTTCAGACGTAGTCTGGGTGTCTTCGGCTTGCCCTGCTGGTCTTCAGTGTTGTCATTAATAGCTGGGAGATGGAGCTAGGACAGCATGAAGCAGCAAAAATAAATAGTGTTGCTTTAAGAACATACTTACTTTTATATTAGGATGTCACAACTTTCTCTCTACTCTTACTTCATTGCTGGGTCAGATGAAATCTTTAAGGAGGTTCCATTAAAAGTTCGTGTCTGTAGCATGTATGAGAGAAGCGCTGAAATTCCCATCCTGAACATATTCCAAAGGAGGTCAGATTTGGTTTTAAAGCACGTTCATGTCGACGAAAACTTTTTTGTTGTTGTTGCAAAAAATGAAAATTGTCCCTTTTATTTAGGTCTTCCCTCTGTAATCTTCCAAGTTACTCGGCTCCCTTACAGTTTAATCAGACATACAAAGGAAAAAAAAAAATAAATAAATCAAATATCGTATTTCCCATATGTATAAACTGACATTGTGGAGGCTTCATTAAAGAAGTCTTTTATTTCTCTTATCACTGGTAACTGAACGTCATTTAATATAGCACCACTTTCAAACAGCCCAAGAGACTTAAAAAGCTATCTAAGTTTGAAAACCAAAAAGTTCTGAGTTTTTCTGTACCCCAGGACGGTTTTCTTTCCTGAAGCTCAAGCCGAGAAAGCAGACAAAAGAAGCTGATTTGACTGAGCCGTGCCAAGTCTTGCCTTTTTTTCTTTCCTCCGCTCTCTCGCTCGCTCTCTCTCTCGCTCGCTCGCTCCCAGCATGGCAACCTTCCCGAGCAGTCTTGGCGGAGCTCCAGCCTGTGCCAGTCTGTCTGAGTTCTTGTTTTCCAAAAGATGCTCTTTGCGAATCAATTAATATATTTAAAAACAGGAAACTGTGGGTCAGTAACCAAATCTTGGCACCAACAACCACTTCTTCTGCCAAATCGGCTTATAGATTTCATGGTTTCCTACCTTTTACAATGGATATAACATTTTTGCTCACTGATCGTGGAGCACTGGAAGCCATTCACTGTTCGCAGCGATAAGAAATCTGTTCTCTAAAAATGTCCGCATGCGACACATGAACAACCTGCAGTAAATCAAGATTCTTTTGAAGGCGGGCGTATGTGTAATTTTAATAAGAACCAAATACTCCTTAAAATAATACGTTTTCATTCTCTCCTCCTGAGAATCATGGGAAGATGCCAGGAGCAGGAGACGTATAGATTTGAATTAAGATCACATTTGAAAGTCACGCACATTTTAACTTCCTAAACTCCAGTTTGAAAACTACTCGGTCTTATCCAATCCACCACTGTTAAAAATCAGCTGAAAATACTAAGCCTGATCCCAGCTAATACACAAAAAAAAAAAATCTTCAGCAATCTCCATGCATCCGTAGATGCCAATGATGTCATCTGTTAATTCAAAAGCACAAGTTCCTGTTGTGGTATCCACGGCAGAAATGGCTCGGCATTAACTTCGGCGGAAAAATCTTTGCTAGGTTGCAAGACTTTCAGGATGGCAAATTATATCTGGAACTTCATTCAAGTCTCAAAATGATGAGAATTCATTTGAGGAGAATTAGAGGAATAAACTTTCTTTTATCTTCGAGCTATTTGCCAAGGCAAAATGCCAACTTTTTTTTAAATATATGCATTAAATTAATGAGCAAAATAAATTAGGCAGGGAAAAAAAAACTTCCCTACATGTATAAGTTTCTAAGTTTATGGATACTACTGGTTTTTTTGTTAAGAGAGCCAATATCAAGACCCAGATGTTTTGGGGATAAGCTGTTATTTGGGGCTTAGTGATAGAATCTTCCCAAAGGTTTGAGTTAGGGATAAAGTTTACTTGGAAAAAAAAAAAAGGAGGAAAAAGAATTCTTCCTCCATATAACACATAGCATGCTTTGTTTTGTTGGTTGGGTTTTTTTCTGGAGTTTTAAAGTGTTACTTTTAAGATCTGTATTTGCTCAAGGTCTTTGGAGAGCACTCTAATGCCTGATGAGACCGTTGGCAAGCTGTAAGTCATGGAATTTACATCTGCCCTGTCCCATCTTTGCATCAAATATACAACTGTGCTACACCAATACTTCTTCCTAATAAATTTATCAACAGATTTTGTTTCCCTGTTTCACACCCATTTCTTTAGCCTATAAACCCAGCAGTCTAGGCTTCAGTCCAGGGCTATACTTCCCTGGAACATAGTGGGAGCTCACACACCCAGGGCTCACTGAGATACCCGTATGCAGAGATCAAAATTTCAGGTCTGAAACCAGCGCTAAATCCCAAGCTCCAACTATTTCATCAAGAAGCAAATTCCAGCAGCCTTCGAACACCTAAAACACAGTATCAAAAGTGAGGACAGAAACTGGTCTATGTAACTACCGTGAAAAGGGCAATAAATCAAACCAGTTAAACCAGAACAATAAAGATCCAGCTTAAGTCTTAAGACAAAACTTTCTAAAGACAACAACCGCTACGTTCTGTGAGAGACTGTGTTATCTTAACTACTGAGGTTTTTTGAAAAACAGGTTAATTATCTGACCTTCAAACAGGTAGATAAATTAGACATCCTCCCAAGGTTCCCCTTGTCTTGTTCCCAAGTGACTGTAACCATGGTTTTCCCAATAGCCTCCCGACACCAGAAGAAACATTAACTTCAAAATCACATTTTTGCCTCAAAACATTGCACATCCTATCATTTCAATTAGCACCCAGCATCGTTATGACAGGCCAACTGGGGGAAAAAACACACCTAGGTATAATTTTTCTATTTCTTTATGCATTTAACAGAAACCTCAAATATATCAGGTTGCCTTCACTGAAAGACCATCAGGCACCAACATGGGAACAAAAAGATCTCCTAGAAATCACTGCCAGTGGAATTACCTCTGCAAGATTGCACTACTTCAGCGGTCACTGTTGGACACTCATCTTTTAATTAGTTTTCCTTCAAAAACTGTATGTATTGACAGCAGTTTGAAACAACAGTTTCAACAGTTTCAACAAATTGAAATACTTTTCGGTTTTGTTCCAAAAATATATAGCTCATTCCAACAGAGATGAACAATTTTAACTATTCCTTCATTACTCTCACTGAAAGTAAGGCAGGAAAAACAACTATATTCCCTAACAGCCAAACTCTCTCCTGAAAAGAGCCTTGCTAATGGGGTGAAGGGCCATATTTTATCTCTCTAGAAACACTATTCCAAATACAGTGGAACTCAGTTGCAGAAATAACTACACTCTTCCTCTCTTAAAGCATTTTCTTCAAATGTGCAGTTTACTGCAGCTCTCCTAATCCCTTCTCTCTCCTCTTAGACACTCCCTACTTGCAGTTCTGCTCCACTCCACTGAAATCACTGCCACCACCCTCAGTGACACCTTCCAAGCTGCACCGTCCTCCAATTTAAGCCATGAAAATCTTTCAATGCAACCGATTGCTCCTTCTTCCCAGAAATAAACTTCCAGCCCAGATCAATCCAGTGTCCCACTTATTCAAATGGGAAGAAAATCCAAAACTTTCTCTACAACTTCTTTTACAGGACTTTTTTTTTTTTTCCTGTTCTCAGCCTGTTTTTCACCTTATTCCACCATTACCTTCCCTAATTTGCTTTTTTCTGCATTGTCATCTGGGTCTCACACAGTTCTGATGTCACTCTTTTCTTGCATTAAGACTGTGGCCTTGTCCCTGGGAGGCTGCAATAGTCCAGTAGTCAAATCTCAGGGAACGTGACCCATTCTAATGACATCAGCCTCTGTATTAGGAACTCTGTGAAGTCTTTTTTAACTCTAACGTATTTCTCTTGAACATTCTCAGATCTCCTACTATCCTCCTGATATTACTTTGATGTTATTCTCTTCCAATGCACAAAATGCACCTCCAAGGACTCTCCTATCCATCTCCTGTCCAAATTTGACCATCTTAGCTGTCGACAGAATGTTGTTACAGAACAACACGTAGGTCTGTCCGTCAGCACTATCTACATCCCCAGGTTCATAGAAAAATCAACAAATTTATTCTCTTGCAATATCTTAGGTAACACTTTGATCTTTCTTTTATGAAGCAGGAAAAATTTAGTATTTATCCGTGCCTTGGTCACTGCTCAAATCAAATTATTTTTCCCATCTTTTTTCCCACCTTGATGTCCCTATAATTTGTTCATATAAGATTCTCCCAACAAAGCTTCCTGGTGTCTTCTTATTCTGCCTCTCTCACAGAAGTAGGATACCTGGATAACTGTCAAATGAGCATGATTTCCTACATCAAAAGGGTAAAACTTTACAAATAGAAAATGTACAAATAGAAGATGGAACCCCTCTGCTGGGAGGACAGGCTGAGAGTTGGGGTTATTCAGCCTGGAGAAGGCTTCAGGGAGACCTTCTTGTGGCCTTCAAGTACTTCACGGGGCCTGTCAGAGAGATGGGGACAGACTTTGGAGCAGGGCCTGTTGGGCCAGGCCAAGGGGGGAGGGT